>JAOBYF010010571.1:0-13426 GCA_025403605.1 Parazoanthus darwini
ATATGCGACGCTCGTTTTAAGTTCTCCAGCCACATGCAATCTTCATCGTAAATTTCAGTTCATTTTTTCGTTAATTCTCTCTGAGAATTTCGCAAAATGTGCAGTTTAAAGAAGCTAATTTTGTTTATACAGATATATCTCACACGTGACCACATATACATAATACATTAAGGTATTCTGTGTTAAGATCCCTCTGGGGCGTGACATTTTATTCCGAATATAAAATTATTGTATTCTGTATATGTGGTCACGTGTGAGATATCTGTATATCTATATATATTTTTTGGACAACGTTTCCTGGATTGACTGTATATTGACTGTAAACTGTCAGTTACACTGTGTTTCACGCGGTATATTTATTTTTTTACACTCAACTATGGTCAACTATCTTAAGTTTTAATATTGTATTTGTTTTAAAAATGCTATGCTTAAGCGGTTTTGTTCTATAAATAATTTTTGACGGTTTCCGTTTACACACTACTTTTATTTACCAATTTACGACAATTGCTGCATCAGTTTTATGGTAAAACAGTTTTTTATTTTCCTTTTTTCTTTATCTTCCTTTTTCTTTCTCTAACTGTAAACAAATGTTTTTGCCGTGCAATTCAGTTGTCTGTCGGACAAATAATTGTGAAGAGGAAGTTATCTTGATCAGTTAAAATAGCAGAACCTTGACCCCTGACAGACAATTGACGTCATAAAGGAGTAAATTCAAGCGGTGAGTCAATCACGTACAACTATTGTAAATATTTGGCATGAACGTGCTGTGCAAGGAAACTAATCAGTAACCTTTAACAATCTTTCTTGATATTTGGAGCGGTTGAACAGACCTTGATAGTTCAATGCAAGAAGGAGATACTTGTTCACTGAGTAACGACGAGGAGAGAAGGCCCGGCCATCTCGAGCCAGCAACGTTGTCGTTGTAGAATCTTAGAGTCAGAACAAGGAAATGTAGATATGACGGGCTGATGAAACTGCTCCTATCTTCTATTCAGTGGTAAGTTATAGTAAGAACATTCATAAGCGGTTTATTAGACTCAATATTATTTTGTTCCCGTGTCATTTATGCAATGTAGTACAACTCTCACAAAATATTATTCTTTTCCGGCACAGCCGAACCCCCTAACCGTTGCCATTCTTATAATTATTTTATCCAGCGGCGCAAAACATTTATTCGTTAATGGTGATTATTCTAAGCGGGTTCTTTATTGTCTCTAAGCACAAACAAAAAAGAATAACAAAAAGGCCCACTGTAGCAGTTGTATCTAGAACCCGTGACCAAAATTTGAGCACTTTCTTCCGTAATAACTATTTATATGACTGAAATTCGGCATGAATTGACGCGGACTCGAACGGATAAGAAAACAAACAGTGTCTGACATGTTTATTTTATCTTTCAAGTTGAACGTGGGCGAAAATTGGCGTCACAAGACGCTGAAATGGTGTGCACATATAAATATATAAATTTTGATAACTGATAGCCATTTAAAATATTACTCTTAAGGGAAAAACTTAGCTAATACTTAGTTAACCCTAAACCTACGTTTACCATAAATCAAAGAAAGCAAAGACAACATAGCAAGAAAAATTAAGAAATTTAAGATAAGTAGATAGATAGATGAATAGATGGACGGAGGGATGGATGGATGGATGGATGGATAGATGGATGGATGGATGGATAGTGGAGCTTTGCTTCAACTAAACTAAACATATTGCATTGCATCTGCATTGTAGTTAATTAAAATTATAAATTTGTCACGATTTTCTGTCGCAGGCGGAAGCCGATAGTTGTCCATCATTAACCGCTTGCGCATAATTATGCAGCTAAGGAGGAAACTTGATCGCATGTCATGTGCCAGAAAATGCATGAAAATACAGCAAATGACCTTTAGATGATGTATCAGTACTTTGGCGAGGATGTAGGATCCCTGGTTCGAATTCTCTGACAGCTGTTCTGGAAATTCGTTTGTCGTTGAGCGCAGCGGCCTTCGGAGCTGGTTCTATATTCAAAGGAGTATAGAACAAGCTCCGACACACTACTTTTTTACCTTGTGTTCTAATCTTTTTTTGCGAGTGGTTCCTTCCAGTTCTTGTGGGTTTGTGTACGAGAATAACGAACAGAAATGAACCGAATGATTTATACGAACGCCTACCGTCAAGGACTTCAATGGTTCCCGACGATCTCCGAACTATTCCCGAACCCAGACCTATAAAACCCCTACTTGAAGACTACTGTCGTATACAGACTCACAAAAATTGGACCACGCGGCTAAAGAAATCGCTCGCAAACTCAAGGTAGGTTTATAGTTTTATCAGTTTATTGAACACATGCGAAATATTAGAGTTCCTGTGTTCTGTTCTCATGTAATTGACCACCGTAGTAACTCCTGTTTCTATTTCAGAAGCATCTTGAAAACAGTAAAAGTCAAGGTGCAGTCAGTAAGACGAAGAAGAAGAAGTCTGCTTGTCTTCACTTCTTGCTCTTATCCGCATCTAGAAAAACAGACAGAAACGACTCATCAAGGAAATTGTTGCAGTAATTAGTTGTCCGAATGTGAACAACCGATAATACTTTCGGTTGAAAATGGCAACGAACGATTTGCAGTTATTGTCGATGGCAGCTTCAGCGGAAACTGAAGTCAAACATCAGACTTCAACTGTTTGCAAGAAGAGCTTCAAGAGTCTTCTCTTAAGGAACAAAGGCATAAGCCGTTTCCTTGTCACATATCTACAAAACCAGATTCGAGAAATAGAAAAGCAAGCTGAAGAAGCAGGCGTCAAGATAAGTATAATTAGAGACGGACTTGATTTCATGATTAGCGGTTACAACAGCAAAGACTTATACAGGACTTACGAACTTCTTAAGAAACTTGTTGCGCGTGTAGTTACTCAAGAATTTGAAATAAACCAACCCGGGTTAGGAATGTTTTTCGGCGAGGGAGGTGATGGAAAGCAGCTTGTAAAATCAATCGAGAAAGATTATTCGTGTGTTATTGAAATGGAATTTGAGAAGCAGGTGGCAAGGGGTGAAGAAAAAGAACAGAAAGATGGACCAAGTGAGATGGGGGAGGAGGAAGGGAGGAAAATGTTTGTTAAGGCTATAAATGAATGGAAAACGAATACTCTGGCAAGAGAAAATCAACAGCGTAGCAGTGGCGGGTCTGTTGTAATAACACCCGAAGGAATTAGGATATCGTGGAAAGTGGGAAACATTGCTACAGAGAAGGTTTGTTTGCATGGGATTTCATAAGAAGATAAGGAGTAAAATCGTTTTGTGAGTTCTATTTTGTTTTTTTGTTTGTATGGTGTGTTAAATGTAAGATCCTACATGACCGGGTAGAATTTTTTGCAACTTTTAAGTTTCTATTTAAAACTACTATTTGTTGATTTCTTTAAATGAGTAGCTCTTGGCAGCATACCTGCGCTTGTTCCTGAACATGACAATCATATAACCGACCAATTTGTTTTTGTTTTTTGCTGCTAGGTGGATGTGTTGGTTAACTCTGTCACATATGACCTGGATCTGTCCTGTGGAGCAATTGCAAATTCTCTCAGCAAGGCCGCTGGTCCAGAGTTACAGCGGGCTTGCAAAAAGAAAGCAAGTTTCTTGAATCCATCGGAGGTACTGGTGACTCGGCCAGGCAACTTACCCTGTAAACACGTGATTCACGTGGTGTGCTATTCATGGGATATTAGTTCAAGTGATAAGTGTGAAGAGGTAATATCGGAAGAGAACTAGTTTACGAGTTGCGTGTTGCGTGTTGCTATCTTCAGTCGGTAACTTACATAAACTAGCCCAAGAATGATAACAAGTTAAGTTAAAGGGATATATCCAATCAATAATAGAAAGGTAAACAAAAAACTGTGCTGCGAAGTCTCTTTTTCAAAATTTCAAAACATCGATAATCCTTACTCCTACTGTTTATTTATTTATTTATTTATATAACACAATTTGCAAGAGTTTCCCATCACGCGAATAGTGTTGCTTAACAATTATTGCATAAAATGGTTAAAACATACGTCACAAATAAAGGAAACGAGAACATGTTTTGATAATAGTCTTGATAATACCAACAACCTACGTTATTTTCATGCTTTAGGAACTTGCAACAGCAAAGCATTTTCGGTGAATGTCACTTCAGAGTTTAGGGAAAACTCTGATAAAAAACTTTGTGGCTGATATTCCTTGTCTTGTTTTATTTAGGAATTGAGAACTGTTGTTGGAAATTCTCTCAGAAAAGCTGAGGAGCTATGCGCCAGCTCAATCGCTTTTCCAGCGATTGGTTCAGGAAACTTGAAGTTTCCTCCAGAAACTGTGGCTCAGATTTTCATGGAAGAGGCTTTAGAATTCAACAGCCTGCCTGAAAAAGCCAAGTCTATTAGGGATATCAGGTTTGTCCCTAATTTTTCATTTTTGTCAACTGGTGCTCTTTTTTTTGGCTTTACGTCCTGTATTCATCAAATGCTGAGCTGATTAAAAAGCCAATTCTTAAGTTTATGCTAATAATTTTTGTTGACGCAGTCAATCAGTTTAAACTGATAATATAAAGAATTGAATGGTCTCCCTTTTTCTCTCAGTTAAATACATCTTATCTTCCCTTCTGTTCTGTTTTCTTTAACAGGTTCATAGTATACGGCCAAGATTATCAGGTAAGAGACGCCTTTAGCAGAGAAATGAAAGCTGCTCAAACGTACTTTAACGGAACGGTGAAATCTCCATTCAACACAGCGTGTGATAAAATTAGTTCATATTTACCACGCAAAGAAATTTCCAAAGTGGAAATCGGGAAAGTAACCATCAAAGTTGTTAAAGGTAGTGTTGGAGAACCGAGTGATTGCGTTGTTTGTGTGAACGATTTTAACATGAACTTCAGTGTTGGTAGCACAAGTGTCGTCTTCGGAAAAGCTGAAGGTCCCAAAGCAAAGCAAACTTGTGCAGGTTTAGCACCACTGTCATTTGGCAGGTTAAAAATGTCTTCTGCAGGAAATTTGCCAGCCTATTACTTCATTCACATTGTCACTGAAGCCGAGCTGAGCAAGTATCAAGAAGGCCTTGTTCAGGGGTTGCAATATGCTGAATCCAAGGAACTGACAAGTGTTCTTCTTCCGGTCTCGGAAGCATTTCCGAGTGCAATCAATGTAACGTTTGGGGCTGCTTTGCAGTTTTTGCAAACGCAGCCTTTATATGTGCGAGAAATAACCGTCTTTCAAGTGAACGAGTTTTCGTCACATTCTGCCAATTTCGGTCCTGAGAAAGAATTTTCCTGTCCCTGTGCCAAACTTTTAGTTTGTGGAGCAGAGGATACAAAGGTACTGGGGGCGTGGGAAGCATTCACGGAAGCTTTGAAGACGAGTTTATTAAAATCCATAACAGATAAGAAACTAAAGCATGACATTGCCCAGCGTTTTGATTCTCGTGTCAAGAATTTGCTATTTAGTAAAGCGAACGAGCTTGATGTGAAACTTGAGATCAAAGGAATACAAATAACTATCAGCGGTTTTCCCGCAAGCGTATCTACCATGCACAATGAAGTCCTGAAGCTTGTCACTGAAGGATTAGAGAAGGAGGCCCGAGAGCATGCGCAACTGGTTTGGAAAAACGTGACGTGGCAGTATACTCGTCGGGGGGAGGTGAATACATTTGGAGAGCTGGCCAACGCAGCCATCGAGAAAGCTTTTAGCAACTCTGAGGACAGTGTGATGTGTTCCATGGCGGAAGGGGGGAAGGCAATCATTGACTTCAAGACCATGACTTACACGTGCAGCGAGGGTTGTGGACCCATAGAGAGGACACCTGTACGTATTGTACAAGGTATGAAAGCCGGTATGACTTGATAATCCTAAGTGATATGCCACATCCAATTATAATACATTCTTATTATCTAAACATGTTTGTGTCGTCATACATTTTTACTATATATACTTATTTTACTTTCGAAACAACCATTTTTAAAACATTTGGTCTTATTTTAACATAAGTATTATAAGTATTTTACCAACTTCTATGTCGATAGATGGATGGATGGATGGATGGATGGATGGATGGATGGAGGGCGAGAGGGAGGGAGAGAGGAAGGGAGGGACGGACGGGTGGATGGATGGATGGATGGATGGAGGGCGAGAGGGAGGGAGAGAGGAAGGGAGGGACGGACGGGTGGTTGGATACAGGGTAGCCCAGTCAGTCAGTCAGGACTGTTATCAAGAGGGGCGCTGAAAAGCACTTTCATTCCAATTTACTGTATTTTTATTCATAAATAAATAATTATAAATGTCTTCAGTAAGAACTGTCTGACGGCCTCTTAACCTTTAGGGGTGTCAAACACTTTGCCAGCCCACTGGGAGCCACAGCCATGTGATCCTGTCATGCAGAAGGAACTCACGTTGCATTACGTTGCGCTTGATCAACAGAGTGAGGAATACAAGAAGGTGTACAGGCAGTTCTACGATACAGAAGGCACCGGGAGAATAGTCAAGGTGTGTGTGTGTGTGTGTGTGTGTGTGTGTGCAAACTCAAATTAACTGCTAATGATAACAAATAACCAATACGTATGATCTTTATTTGTAACCTTTTTGTTTACAATACGAAATAACAAATAAATTCATACAAACAAGTCTACATTTTTCTCTCTGCAAGTATTTTGATTTGGGGTACTTGCTAAATACAAGAAGCACTGATGATGGACAGAACCTTGGCAGCCAAAAGTATATTATGAATGACGTGGAAGGTCACATACAGTTCATACAAATACACAAGCAAACACTGAAACAAAAAAAAGCAAACAAAACAAACAATAACAACAGAAACAAAACAAACATACATAAAGCAAGCAAGCAAACAAACAAACAAACAAACAAACAAGAGGTACGAATTTATGTAAATACTATAGATAATCTTACAACATACAGAATTATATATTATACCTAGAGTAAAAATTATTCAAAAGTCAATATTGAAGAAGGTATGTTTTCTTAAGGTTTATTTCTAACCCTTTTTGATCAAAACCAGCTTGGCAAACTCTTTTCTTTTTTCAAAGCTAGTCCTTTAAGATAAATGGTACTGCCCGAAAGGGAAAACATGTTTCAGGCAAAATCAAATTTCTGTATGTTTTCTTACCTAAGATCGAGCGTGTGCAGAATCCTCATTTATATCGAGCTTACATGTTGCGAAAGGAGAAAATGAATGCAGACAATGGATCCAAGGAAAACGAACTCCGACTTTTTCACGGAACGCACCCCAAGAATGTGAAGGCAATTAGCACACAGGGTTTCAACAGAAGTTTTTGCGGGGTTAATGGTGAGTTCAGTGGACTCCAAAAATAAGTTTTTACATTCAATAGACCTTTATCACGCTTTTGAAAACATAACGCTAGCACTCTGTAAATGCCAGAAAGGAAAAGAGCAGGTCAGAATTAGTAAGTACCGAAAATTTGGTGATTTAATACTGCAAAATGTGGCACTGGTTAAGTTTTTAAAAACAGAAAATGTAACAGAGAACGTATGGGAATTTTGCATTGGGTGGGCATTGATGCCCACGGTCGTCTCGGTACTTTTTTAAATGGTGACTTCTTGAAAGCTACCGAGAACACGGTGTATTACGCTCCAACAAAAATGCTAAGATGTGCCCACGTTATGAGCCAACCCCATTAGTTTGGGGTCAGGGTACGTTCTTCTGTTATTAACATTACAATTAGCAGTGTTATATATAATAAAAGAGTTTGTAATAAGGGTGCGTCCATGGGATTTGCGAGCATATCATATACGCGTATATAGCAAAGGTAGATAGGTTTCCCAAAAGTCAGACAGTGCTCTACACGTATATATGTATGTTTGAGTAGTTAACAACCTGGGAACGAAGTTGAATGACCGACTTTGATGGTAACTTAATTGCTCTCATTATCAGGAGTAGTTTACGGTAAAGGCGTTTACTTCGCAAAGAATGCTGGATATTCGCTTCGTTATGCCCTCGCAGCGCCGTCCAAGGGAAAAACATTCAAACGCCGATACATGTTTGTTGCGCATGTCCTTGTTGGAATGTATGCCGCTGGTCAGCCTGGAATGGTTGCGCCTCCACCCAAAGACGGCAGACCACCGGAGATTCTGTTCGACTCGGTTGTTGACAATACGTGTAACCCAACTATATTTGTTGTGTTTCATGACACTCAGTGTTATCCAGCATACCTGATCTCATTTTATTAAATCCGTGCAGTCTACTACTTTTATTTAACAGTTGTTTTTTTTTTTCATTTTTATAGTTTACAACACGCGGTTTAAATTCACAATGATCAATTGACATTTAAAATAAATCACTGAAATTTAAATTTTAAAAATAATTGTTATCGCAGCCATGGTAGTAGTTTCTAAAGCTTCTCGTCTTTGTTCTATATTTTCTTCAATGGTTGAGACACGTTTATCATTTGATAATAAAAAATTGATATCTGGTTATCCTTTTGTTCTCGGCAAGTATACATTGTCTGTTTGCCAATTAATATTGTTTTACTTGAATTGTTTGTGTTTGAACATTCCAAACAGTGCAGTCTACTTGCTGTTTGTATAATTGTCAACAAAGAAATATTTTGCCAAATAAAAGTATTTCCGTTTTCTCAGGTTGATCAGAGCCGTGCAAAATGACCACTTGTCATTTTAGGAAAAACATTGCAATATGTTATTAACAGTTGCTCTTTTTGAATAAATGAAATTTGAGCTGATGTAAACATACTTGGAATAAAAGTTTTCTTAGAACGATCTGTGTTTAAGGGTTGGAGGTTGAGAATGCGCCTACGTCAGAAGTTGTGCTTAGGATTGCGACTGGGGGGAGCAGAGAGTGAAGTTTGCGTGAAGGGTTTGCACTTACTGATCTGAACGAATTGTCGAATAATCAGATGGAGCGTCTGGAAAACAAAGTGTCGAGATTTTTAAATTCTTAAAAGAGCTGGAGATTGTCGTGGTATAGACTGGTGATATGATGGAGATGGCGCTCTTCTATTGTGAATACGTTCCAAACTGTCGCTCAAGTGCTTTGGTCAGGAGTGATGGATCACTGCACTCGAGGATAACTCTTGAAATTTGCAGTATCCTAAGCTGGATTTTTTGCTTGTTCCGATAGTTCGTTTCGCCCAGTTATTCTTTAGAACTAATTTTGCTAAAAATTTGATATGATGTAAGCAGGCCGCGTTTTACTTCATATCTACTTCGTGGAGGGTGCTTTTATAGCGGAAAAATCCCAGAGTTTGCGATCGCCGCAGCCATCTTGTATTTCTGGCCACGCAAACAAACAAGCCTGGGGAGAGGGACAAAATTGGGATTTTTCCGCGATAAAAGCACCCTCCACCGCCTGCAAGCAGGCTACGTCATGTTAATAAGTTTTACTGAACTTTCGAAACAAGCTAAAACTTTGATATAACGTAACTAGGCCGCGTGACGAGTTTGGGGAATGGACCTTGTTTACGCGGAATGGGGCGAGGTTTGAAAAGAAAATTGCGAGTTGTGAGGGGAAAATTCACTGCAAAAAAAACAGCAGAACACTTGATCGCGGCTTGCAGATAGGGTTTATTGGGGAAATAGGACTTCATGAACACAAATCGACACACATCAGAAAGGTTTTCATTGATTTATTTCACTTAAACATTTAATGCTCGTAACGAACGTTTCCCATCGCCCGTGGTCTGACTCGCTCGGAGCCCTCGACAGTTACATCTTGCGCAAATTCAGCTCCCTTTGCCATCATTAACCTTATCCGCTTAAAGTTTTGTTAGAGTTGCCTGCAGAGAAGGCTTACAAAATCTTATTATCAGATAACATTTGTAACAATGTAAGTAACACAGTTGAGAAGTCAGTACAAGCCAAAAACACAAATTATTACAAGAGTAATAAGCTGCCACTGTTAATTGTGTTTTTGAAACAGAAGTTAAAGCTAAAAGTTCATTTCATCTTTTAGTTTAAAGATGTGTATATTCTTGCTCGGGTTGTTCTGAGTAAAGTGGTGGAGGTTCATCCGGGACATTTATCTGCGGATCATCAAGCGCTGGGGCCGCGCACGGAGCTTCGAGCTCTTCAGTGGCTTCTGTCAACCCAAGGTTTGAAAAACCAACAGAAGCAGGCACATGCGCGGACTCATCACTCTGTTGTGATTGAGGCTCAAGTCCCGCAGTTTGCAGTTCCAACGCAGGCTGAAGTAGCTGTTGACTGGAAGTCGGCATCTGATGGCGCCTGCGCCGTTCTTTCTCTTTAATATAGCAGCAGGTTAGGATCAAAATAAGAAAGAAAGTGCCGCCAGCAACCTTCAGCGCAATCGCCAAATTCCGCTCCTCTGAAGGGTTAAAAATAAACAGCGTCAAGTACAGTAAAACCTCGTGTGTAAAAAAACCTCGTCGATTGCCATTAGCTTTCCTTTGACGGCCATTGGCTATCATTAACTATCATCAGCTACCATTAACTGTCATCAGCTACCATTAACTATAATTAGCTAACATTAACTATCATCAGCTACCATTAACTGTCATCAGCTACCATTAACTGTCATCCCTGAAATGTTCTTTTGACTCTCCCCCAAAGGTTTTTCGGACTTAAAATTCAAAGTGACAAAGCAACAAAACGAGACTTGAATTTGCATGAAATGCAGCAACACTGAAAACCATTTAAAGATTTTATACTGCTAACACGATTTTTGAAATTCGTGGAATTTTAAAGTTTGTTTTCCAGACCTGGAAAAATCATTTATATAACAAATCTTCTCTAAAACAGAGACTTTTCAACAGACTTCTTTCTGAGCCAGATCAGACTGAACATATCTCAGTTTAAGAGGAAACTTGCCATATGGCTCTTTTACTGATACCTTTCTTATGGCACCATAAATGAACTTGCCACATAGAGGTTTTACCTCGTCTGAATTTTGACTCTGACTACCGCATGAGTAGATGAATGCCTTAGCAACTTTGTTCACAGAGTTAGCCGGGTCACCAAAGTAAATCAGCAATTACAAATAGTTTTCATAAAAAATTTCTTTTTCAATTAAAGTGTTATTGAGACTTGTCCAACATATTTGGAAAATTTGTTTGCTGTGTTAATAACATACTATAATATCAAACATTTACATAGATCATTCGTTAAGCAATCTCTGTTCCAGTATTTAGTAGTAAGCGACTGGAGTCCAGTTCGGTCAATCGTACGAGTGATAACAAAATTGGATGAAATTCGCATGCAGCAACACTGTCACTGAAAATCATCTGAAGAGTTTCTAGGGTCACACGATCTTGGAAAGTCATGGAATTCAAAAGTTTGTTTTCCAGACCTGGAAAATCATTTAATTTTATAGGAAAATCCATTGCCTGACGAGGGAATTCCCGGGGGGAATTCAACGTTAAGTTTCACGAGAAAAAATAATGTGAAATTTAACGTGGAATTCACGAGTCAGGCAATGGACTTTCCTTGAATCGCATAGTTATCAAAGGTCATTTATAATTTCAAAACAAGTACTAAGTGTTTAGTGTGGGCCGTAATTATCAAACAAAAGTTTGCCCCAAGTAAGATCACACTCATTCGTTTTTTAATAAAGTTATACACTTCACGTTGTTGATCTTAAAGTATTGAAAAAGTGGCCTTCAGTCGTGGTTGCGTCCTAAAGTTGGGAAGGAAATCTGTCCTATGGTTGGTTGAGAAAGGATGCTTAAAACAGCTATGCTATTTTTGCCTTAGTTTGAGTTTGTCGAAACACACAGTATTGGCACTATGATGTTCAGGCTCTAATTGTCTGGGACAAGAGTTTGGACAAAGAGTTTTCTAAAACTCAAATGAAGTTGTTTATTGTAGTAACCGTTCCAATTTAAATCAATTCAAAGGGGCTCTGTTCATAGTTTTCGAAGAGATAAACCTCAGAGAAGTTTATAAAGCGGCGAGTTTAAGCTACAAGCGGTTCAAACACAGAATTCAAAGGAAGTGTGGTAACAGCTTCTTTGCCAGCACCAAACAAAGGTGACACTTCTGCGGATGTATCCAGCTATTAGGAGCGAGTGTTGCGTACAGTTGGAAGCAGATGCGATTTGGAAGCCTTTACGAATATTTTTTATTTACTTGTGCTTAGAACGTATTAGTTGGTTTTTATATCGCAGCGCACACATTACTTGTTACATTTTGTGCTGTTGCTGCTGAATAATTGAAAAGAAAATCGGGCGTAAAGGGAAAATGCAAGGAAAATGGGAGATTTCGCAAACCGCGAGGAGCTTTTGCGAAGGTGCAGTGAATTGTGCGTTCTTCGTTTTAGTACTTTGCCCGATAGACAAACTGACAGAAAAAAGTTTTATCGGAAGATTTTGAAACTGAAGATAAAAATGACCCTTTCATGTTTTTCAAAGGGCCCGCGCAAACCCTTGGGATTAGCAACTTCACAAAAGAGACTAATTGTAACAATGGACCATATCCGGTGACACCTCTTTACTTACTGATCTGAAATTTTTAATTATTTTATGCTAATGACTCGAAAAAGCTACGAACATCTTCGGCAAGCAATCGGGCAAGAGAAACCTGGAAAAACCAAAAACACGTCTGCGGGCACACAACTCGCAACAACTGCATCAACTTTTTGTATTTTGGGAGTGACTTGCATTGTGTGGTTTTACTCGCAATGAATTGAATTCTTTGATCTTAAGGCAAGGTTTCGCTTTCAAACTCCATAAGTTAGAAATATCCGATAAGAGGACCGAACAAACTACTAGCTCTCCCGTTATTTTTTATCAGTTAACTACCAAAATATTACTTGTCCTCGAACCACAGGATTAAAAAAGTTTGCTTCTGCAAAATAGCGTATTTTTAGCTGCTTAAATTGATGGTTAAATGAAAAAATTCTGTTTCATATAGGGTGAAAAATCGCAAAAAAATATTTTTTGGCAACATATGTTTTTAGTTAATTACATATACGCGTTCATGCATGTATATATATTATAGTTTTGAATAATTTGTCGCTTGGTTCGTCAGTTTATAGGCGTTGCCATGAAACTTATACGGCGTTTTATCGTACACAAAAGCAAACTTTTCCGTAGTCAAAGGACTTCAGAGCGATTTAAACTTAGCAAATGTAAGTGCCTTGCATCATTTAAAGAAAAAAAAACAAGCAAAATTATAAAGAACTGAAGTTTTCAGTTGTCCTCGCTCACCCGATGGAGTGAAACCGAAACTGAAACGACACGTATCTCATGCACCATCTGTGCGTGCACTGCACTTCCTTGATGCGAAATGTTTTATATATTTTGCGAGGCTTTGCTTGCAAAAGATAAAAAGGCAAGGCTTGGAAACAGTAAAACATGTGTACTAACCTTGAACATTTTCCCGAAATGATAAAATGATCATGATGACAAAAGTCACACAAAATCCTTTGAACGTCTCAAACATTGTTGTTGATCAATGCGAAAGTTTGTCAAAGTGAATGTCGCGTGTA
>JAOBYF010010682.1:0-13425 GCA_025403605.1 Parazoanthus darwini
GTGTGTAATTAACAGAGATGTTTCCCTTTTTTTGTGCGTTTGCTTGAAATAGATTTTCGTTTAGTGCGTATTTGAAGGCATATCATTAATTTTTTTTTTATTTCAAGAAAAATATAGTGCGTGTACATTGACTAATGTTTATGTTGTTGTCGTTAGAGCTTCGAATGCACGTTTTTATAGTTATATTGACATAACTTTAATATGATTTGTTGCGAAATTGAAAGGTAGATGTTTTCAGTATCAGTCGAAACATCTGCAGGTGGCAGGGCTTCCTTTCTATCATAATCTTTTGGATCTCAAATGAAATGATTATATTAAATTCTAATACCTTTATAAACTATATTTTTTATGTCGGGAGAAGCTTAACGGCTTAAAAGTGGTTACTCAGTTCAGAGAAAACACTGAACTGAAGCTGAAACATTTGGTTTGTAGATACAAGAACTGAAGAAGCTTGATATGGTACGATTTTTGGTCGGTCGAAAAATCGTCCTAAAAACTAGTTTTAGGGCAAAAACTAGTATAAAATCAAATTAATTTGTTCTAAATAGATATCATATAAAATCTGATATACTTCAGCTAGAGCAAAGTTCTTTCTCAAGGCAACAATATGATTAACCAAAACCCGAACCCTGAAGAAAGTGAACCAAGCCCTGCATTTGCATACCTAAGCAATATTTTTTTTTGTGCGCGATATAGGTTCTCACTTATCAATTGAAAGTTTTCTTTGTTGATCATTCTGGTTAAGATTTAGTTTAAAAAAAAAAATGTTTCCTTTTTCCAAATAAGTAACAGAGTTTAGTATGTTTTTATTAAAAATTTATTCCAGATTTGTCTCGGCACAGTTTTAAAAGTAGCAGCTGCTTTTCAAACGTTGCTCGCTTATACTTCTGACAGTAAACCTCGACAAGCTTAGTTATCATATTTATCACGAGAACCATTGCAAACTCCGACAAAATCTAGTAATCATCCAAAAGCACTAAACCCTTCAGTCAGTATTTAAATTTCATATCAATTGATCAGTCCCCTTTGAAATCAAATTGTGACGTGAAATGACTCCATGTTATCTGATGACGTGGATGTTTGCCGTTTTTCAAAGTCACAAGCACTCGATATTAAACCACTTTAAAAATAAATAGAATATAATGATGATGTATATATATCCTTTGAGGACTCAACGGTGCAGCTCAGAGAAGCCGGATTTTTAGACTGAACCTCTGTAAAAAAAAAAGTTATCAAACACAAATAAGTGAGCTATGCATAATGCAAATGTTTGACAGAAGTTAATAATGCAGTCCCAAAATTAAAGAGCTTAACAATTCGACACCCGATTTTTACGAGAGGCGATTCGCAGTAGTTGCTAACGAGCAGCCGAGGCCAAAAGGCCGAGTCTGTGAGGCGACAGCACTATTTATAGCTACAGGGAGAAACAATCTCGGTTTCTTATAATGTAAGGTAACAAAATAATTTAAGGCAGGAATAACATGCATGGTGCAATATTTAAACATAAGTAAGTTTCCATTCACAAGTTACACACAATTATGTTTCTATTTTGCCATTTTATGCGAGTTGAATCTAGGAACTTGTCCAGTTACATATGTACTTCACTAAACATACTGGCAATGCATTCATGACAAATTGTAATACAATGTAATTCTACTAAATATGTATCTAGTTCCGAATCACCAAAACCTCAACTGGCAGTTATTGTGCCATTTGCCTCTACTGAATGAAGCATTTAATTGTCATGTTGCTGCTTTTTTTAGTTTCTCACGTACAGTGAGATTGACCATAAAACAGCTCACTCGCCAACAAATAACTGCTTACCGGAGGGACCAATCAGAGCGCAGGAATTAAGAAACCGGATACTAACGGCCGTTGTCGTCGGGTTGGGGTCAAGCATGCAAGTAATTGAAAGTAAAGCAGAGAAGCTGAATTTAGCTGGAATTTTCTCCGTTTTTCTTGAAACTTTTCATCGCCGAAGCAGAAATATGTGGTGTATAACTTATTAGGCTTCATGGAAATGTGGGAATTATTGCGATTCGAGACTTTCCTTCGCGAGGAGAGAGCGATTTGTGGAGCGAGGTCTCGCCTGGAGGCGATCTAGCGGTCAGACTTTACCTCTTTATAGAGTAATTATAGAGGGAGCAACATATTTTCGAATAGCTCAACAAAACGGCCACAGAATGGCGTAAAAATCGGCACAGGACACAAGTAAACAACACCCTTGAGGGAAGTAAAGTTTATTTCAACAAAGACTTAATTTTACTACCACTTTTAGAGGATCGATTAATTCCCCATACATTCTCTTATAAACTAATTGTCCCTTGGCCTTACGTATTAGCTAACACCACGTACACCACGTCAGCCGTACAGGGAACTCCAGAATGCATAAAAAAAAGTCGAATTATAAGCTTGAGCAGCCTGTGCATTAACCATCACCAATAACACCATCATTACAGTTTAACAGTTTGTTTATTTCCACTTTCACAAAACAATAATTTTAATTACAATTCAGTAATAAGGACGTGGAAGGTGTAAGAAACAACCCATAAGGGGTTAACGAGTTTCTGCACCTTACCTTCATTTTTATACCAAAAAGAGCGGAGACAAATTGTAACGTATTTTAAACAAATAGATAATTGGTTAAATATTTATAGAGTAGCGAAGACAAAAAAAGAGCATGCTTCTCAGGAAGGTGAATCAAGTATGTAGCGACCAAAAAAATTATTCGATGACACTATGAACTTTTTAAATTGAGAGCGATGAACTGTTTCGTATTGCCAGAGGGATATCATTCCATACTTTTGCAGCATCACCGACATCACCATCATAAACACCATCACCAACACCATCGCTACTATCACGGCCAACACGTTCATTATCACCACTACCATCGAAAAGTCGAGTTATATGATGCTCTTATTCAAACCATCCAGAATTTGTGCTTAAAGTCAATAAGGAGAGAAACATAGGCCAAATAGGTTAATTTGAATTAAAAGTACTGATACCATGTCAACAACTCGTCTCCCCAGTACAATGGCACAAACAGAATCGATAATATTTTGTCCGCATTTGATCTCTTCCTTTAAATAACTGTAAGTTTTATTTAAATCAGTTTTTATTTTTCTATTTTTATTTTTATCAGAATTGGTATTATTTGAACAATAGTACTGCGTGTTATCCGATTTCTGTTTGTATTCAAACGTGTAATTGTTATTAGTTAGGGTTGATTACTTACCATTACTTGGCTTAGTTATAAAATGGTACGTGTTGTATTCAATTTCTTAATTGCAAGTATTTGGAAGAAAACATTTCACAGAATTTATCATTAGCACATGATTGAAAAAGAAAAAAAAACCGGTTGTTCATTTGTAACCTATGTCAGAATGTTACTTGGTTAATTCCGTGTATTCGAAAAGTTGTTCACTAGTAAACAGTTATATGAGCGCTATGATAAATATCACACTGCTTTGAAAGAAATGATTATAAAATTATTTTAGTAACCAGGGGGAAAAGGCTTCTGGGTTTACTACGCGGACTCACAATTAGGGGGGATCGTGAAAGTCAAACGATAATACGAATTATTAAATACCAAACAGTGATATTGAATTTTTAGTAATCTGATTGCCTCTCTACTCAAGGTCTTATAATCCTATGTCCTGTAGTTTGTCCAAATATGGAAAATAAGGAATGTTTTCCTCTCAAAATGGCCAAAATTCAAGTTGGTAGAAAATAAAGTTCGAGATACTTTTATTCAGTGTTTGGTATTTAATACAAACAATTATTCCACTCACGCTTGTTGGATATGAGTTTATGATAACCGACTCAGTGCCCGCTATCTAAAAGCCCATATCCAACGCGTGTTTGCGGAAATTGTTAAATATTGGGTAAAGTTGAGAGCACTCTTTGGGAAAAAATGAAACCAGGCTCGCATAAATGATTAACCTAGTTCATAGGTGATATTTCATTTCATTTAGGCTAAACCTCATAGTATTAGAAAACCGATAACTGTTTTTAAAAAATATATATCTGGCATTTCTTAGTACAACAACATGGTTTAACGGCATCCTAGTGAGATATTTGTCACAATTACTCAGTAATAGTTTTCGTTAAATATTGATTAGCTTTTTCTGGAAATAACTTGGATGTGTTTTCTGGCTGATGCAGACATTTTCCGACAATAATAGGTCTCGTAAATCACGGTAAAACAGTCACGAGTACGTAATTCGTGACCATGACAACAGATCGTCTCTCCAACACTGTGCCACAGATAAAGTGGATAGCATTTCGTACTTCATGCAATTATAAAGTCACTCCTTTTCATTTTCGTCTCTTCTCAGAAAATGCAATATGTTCAGTATTAGAAACAGTTCATCGTGTGGTCCGTTTCTGTCGTGCTCGTGGTTAATATTTCGGAATTTGTTATCAATTCTGAAAAAATACACATTTTACTGGACTGGTCATTACTTGAGATACTCAATTTTTTTTTGTTATAGGTCAGTGGAAGACAAAATAGCACAGAAGTAAACATTATTTCTTATTTGAAAATATTAAAACGCTAAACGGATAGCTCGTGGGTATCCCCATATACAATATCGTTTGGTTAGTGCCTTGTTTGTAATGCAAAATCTATTTAGTAATCGATATGCATGACAGCTACAAACAATACCAGACCACCATTCAAAAAAAAGATTATTACAAATAAACGTTAAAAACCAGTAGGGAGGCACTTTGTTTTATTACGTTTACTAAATGAAATTCGTAAAACTTACCGCTACCATTAGGTACGAGTGGTAGTATAAACTTTTAGAAATAGCTGATAAGTTATAAAATAAATCACAATTATATGAAAACGTTCATTTATCCAAAACCGAGATAAACACAACAAATCCGAAACATAAAAATGTTTCTAAAAATTATCCGGCCGAGTATTTATTTATTTAATACAATGTTTAAACTGGGACTCATCTATTTAGCTGAACGCTAGTTTAAAAGAGCCCTGTGTAAAAATAAAATAAAACAAAAAATACATTTTTAAAGAAAGGTCGGTGTACATATACTTTGAGACAAACACTAACATACAAATTGGTACTAGTAAAATTCGTGTTAGGTTAGGAGCGCCTAACCCTGGACAACAGAAAGGAACTGGAAAATATTAGGCAGGTTTTCGGAACTTAGTGAGTTTGTTTCTCTTTCCGTGGTACGAGTTATACTTCTCATTCACACATTTTTGTGCGGTCTACAACTTTTCGCCGATAACTCCATTACCCTTATTGCACATAACGATGCAACGACAAAACATTTTGAGTGTTCAGAGCTAGATTGCCGTCAGCGCTTTTCGAGCTTTCACAAGCTTGAGTAACATTTAGACGTTGGTTCACATGACCAATGTCCGAGCAGTAATGTGTATGATACCATCCGAAAGGGCTGGGTAAGATTATTTTCCAGTGTTCATGAGCAGGGAGTGAGCAGCCATTCTGCAGAAAAGGCCAACCCTCATAACAGGTTATGGGTTGGGCTCTTCACAAAACTCGCGGCTATGGTTCGTCTCAGTTCAACTCGAAGACCAAAGAGTACTTGACGGCAAAGTTCGAAACAGGAGAACGAACAGAACAAAAAGTTCACCCTCAACAAATATCACTCGACATGCACTTTGCAAGGGATACCAACGAGAGAAAGTTTTCAAAACAAGAATGGCTTTCAAAGATGCAGATTAAGGGCTTTTTTCACGTCTCGTGGCCGCCAAAAGAAGACAACAGACCACATCGGAACTCATAAACCCCGACGAACAGCGGATGGAGGACATTATTGCATATGAAAGAGCACAAGCACAATCCGCACTCCTTAATGAGATCCGCGACGCAATTGCCCTCAGGCATCCGACTGTATTTGATGTTTACGGCTTGTGTTCAATACATCACAACTATAAACTGTCACAGTTAAATGTGAAACTGTTGAGATCAATTTGTTCTCAATTCAAAATTTATTTCAGATCTAGAGATAGAAAAGACCAGTTACTAAAAGTACTAGCAGACGTATCCATGGCAACTAAAACAATACATAGACAGTTCTCTCATTCTGTTCAAATTTAGTAGCCGCTAGACTTTCAAGCTATTTTTACATAGCTAGAAAGAACACTCAGTCCCAAAATGAATCATTAGATTTTTGCGATGTTATTGAACGGCAAAGTAAAGGATAATCTAGAAGTACAAACCAGCACTTTTTAGCAAGTTTTGACTTCCGACTCACCTCCTGGTATCGCAGCATAGTGTAGTTGCAACCCCCTCACCCTCACCCGTGCAAAAAAAATAAATAAATATATAAATAAGCTAGCGTAAAGACTCTTTTAAGCCCCGGGGACTTCAGCTAACCCTTTTCGGGCCTTTCAGATCTAACTGATCGAGCTCGCGATAATTTGGAATATTTTAAAGAGAGACCCGGGCCATTAAATAACTGAGGGCCATTTGGATGGTAATTGACCCTACATTCCAATCCGGCCAGGAAAACTACTGCTTGGACCAGATAGTCATCATTTTGGAACATTTACAGATGAAAGTGTGTATGGGATTTTTAAACAAAGATTCTATTATAAATTACAGCACTTGTTAGTAGTAGAAATGACAGTATGCCCTGTTCAAGTCCATAACTGAGCAAGACAGCCGAGCGAAAGATGTAGGGCACAGTAAAAAGACAAATAACTCTAGTGTAAACTTTGAATAGTTTCAGAATGTGTTTGATCTGAATTTATGGTGTGTTACGCTTCAGAATGTGTTTGATCTGATTTTATGGTGTGTTACATTTTCACTCTAGCAGTAAATCACGAAAACCTTCCTTGGAGATTACTAAACGTCAATGTTGCATTTCAATGCATTCCATAGCTATAGTGAAGTTTTCGTTAAATCAGTGAAACAGTTTAAACATATGGATCATCGTTTGTAGAGAACAACGGCCCAACCCAAATTTCGCAATTAAACCATATGATTTCAAATGAACGCCTACACAATTTACAAAAAGGAATTAACGACTGTTTCCGGCGCCGGTCTAACAATCGAGATTTTAGATTTGAGAAACTTTTACTAAACACGCATGCGTTAACCTAAATTTTGACACCACAGCAAAACTGGATACTGAAATGAATCATACAGTTTTGACAATGATTGTATATCTGCACCTTTAAATCGTTAACGTTAATCAAAATTGGTCAAAAATCAATACATAGCTCTCATCGATTCTTGAGCTAAAAGCTGTGCCCTGTAGGGGTGGCGTTACGTAATAGTTTATTAAATTACTCTTGTCATTGATTGTGCTCAACTTTTCGATTTTGATAGCAATCAAGTAATGTCAGTAAGAAGGATCTCAAGAGAGATAACTGACTGATGACCAAAAAAAGCTGGTTCCGGTCTGGTTCCGGTTTTTGATGATAAATATTTCGCTAAGTAAACTAGTTGCATAAGCTCGCATTCGACTTTACAATTTTAACTTCCTTCAAATTTCTTTTTTTTCAAGTGATGTGATGTTAACCCGTAGTCAAAACAGTCCATTCCAATGTATAGCTCGTCATTCCTGTGTGTTTGTTCTTATGTTAGTTCAACTAATTTTGAGCAATGTTTCGTGACTAGTCACACTGTTATGCTTCTTTTACCATTATTAAAAAATTCTTACAAACTTCCGTTTCACGAATTGAAAACATTACGCAACGAGTTTGGCTGCGATATTGCCCATTAAACTATGATAAGATACAAATTTTACTCCGAAGCGATCTCACGAACTTGTAATATAGTTTTTTTTTAATAGTTCTATCTTTTAAAAAAAGGACTGGAGTTCTTGCTAGGCCGATAAACTTGTGTTTTAGTAGGAATCGCCTTTAATTTAATTTAATTTAACTTAATTCAGTCTAATTTAATAAATCCTCGCCATTAATTACAACAATACACCCGTGTAGGATCCGAATACATTATTTAAGAAAATGAGTGCATGACTGGTTGGATGCCTGGTTTTATTCGTTTCCTTTAGAGTACTTACATAAAGTGGATTTTTATTGACCTTGACCGCCAAAAAGCAGCTAGTTTCAGAGTTTTATGGTAAAACACAGCTGTCAGCAGATAAACTATTAAAAATTACTAACGCCAAGAGTCTTTTCTTATATTTTTACCGACCGTTTATTTTTTCGTTTTTTCCTTACATTTTAGAAGACTGTTAGTTCCAGATGATCTGAACTTACAATCAGAGAGTGCTAGATAACTTTCCTGTTGTATCATTATGGCTTTTAAACGATCAAGTACCTGCCTCAGTCTCAGACGGTATCGTATGAGGCTTTCATCCATCTAAAGCTAGTAGCATTTTAGAAAAATTAAATTATGACAAGTCGGACAGGTGATCGTGCGTTCTTTTGCTTTGACATGTTCCGAGAAGGTTAGAAAATGGTGAAACGTTGTGTCGTTTGTAACTTGACGCGTGGCCGGTTGGACTATTGCACACGCACTGGACATTGTATATACGATACTCGAGTGAATGAAAAAAATATCAAGCAAGTTTCAACCTGTGGTAAGTTTTGAACTTGAGTTTAACTTTGAGACCCTTTGAAGAACTTTTCAACCTGAGCAATTCTTCTGAAAATAGTTCTTCTAAGAAAAGATGTAGTGCATGTACCACGTTTGACAAGTTTGCACCCCATGTTCTCAGCTCACTCCGTGAAATTGTATGCATTTAACCCTTGGCTAGGAGCTTTGAATCAATCGAAATGAAAATTGCGGCATCTGTAGTCTACTTACTAACACATCCTTTGACGTCAACTGGATGAAGTATTTACTTATCTTTTATGTATAATTAGTTGTAAAGTTTGCTGCATAACTAGAAGTGCAAAAGTGTTACCACATGTACAGTTAAGATAAATCTAATCGTCTAATACTGTGTAAATATATTCCGGGCAAACATTCTCACAATTATGTCTCGAGCAAACTTGCAAGACATAACCACATGTATAGACTAAAGATTGAAAAGTTTTGAGTTATTATATATAGTTTGCACGACACTAAATGAACATTTGAATATCTGAAGCCGGTCTTGTTTGACTTTCCCCACAACTGATGTACTTCAGAGTAAATTAATTTGCTACTGTCTTACAATATTGTCGTAATAGTCTCTTGGTTATTTCAATAACACGTTTGGAACATAATTGATATTTCCTTTCTGCAAAAAAACGTCCGCACCTATTTCGAAACAGTATTGATAATATCGGGTCAGCTTTTCTGCAAAAGAAGTAAAATTACTCTATCTTAGTCAAAAAAGATTGAGCACATCTATAAAAAACGTTGGCCCATTGTCATGCCTATTGAAGATAATAAGAAATTGTGTAGACCAGGATATCTTATAATCTGCATATACAAAGCCCTTAAACTGCCGCATCTTGAATACAATTGCGTTGTTTGGGATGGGCTTGATAAGGACCTAATGTTAAAGTTGCAAAGACTTCAAAATCATGCCGCCAGAATTATTACAAGATCAAACTGGGAAGTACGACCCAAAGTAATACTGGCTAGTTTAAAATGGGGAACATCAGACTTTAGAGGAAAGGCGCTGTATAACTTGAGAACTGAAGAACTTCATAGAATGGCAAAACTCCCGAGTATATGCAAGACCTTTTTGGGCCAAAGGAACAGATCACTTCACTTGAGTTGCCCAATGATGTAAACAAACTAGATGTTCGTTTTCCTTGTAACGGATTATTTTAAACAATCTATTAGCTATAGCGGAGCAAACCTCTGGAACAATTCGCCAAATTCAGAAAGAAAGACAAATTTATTTTCAAAATAGGAATCCATAGACTCACTGATATTCACTTACTTTAAATTAATTTTAAAGTAAGTTGTCATTATAGCATTTTTATCTTTTAAGTGAGTTAGATTGTCATATGGTACTGTAGTGAAACTAAACTTGTTCAATAGACAAATGTGCACTGGGTTATTGAAAGCTATCCGTGTATGACTCCAAATTTCTACTTTGATAGATAAGGCTACCAAAGTCGTCTTTCAATCTTTCGTTTTGTTCTCTTAAACAACTCATTTCCAACCGAAGACGTGTGTTTTCAATTTCCAGGCGGTTTACCCTCTGCATTATAGAGTTATAGTTTCTTCGCTTCGCATCACGCCATTTCTTTGCTGCAAGATTATTCCTTCGTCTTCTATCCCAGTACTTGTCAGCTTTCAACTCTTCTGGTGTGCAGATATCTTTTCGCCGTATCTTGTCCATTTGACGGCTATGGCTGTTGTGTTCGGAGTCAAAGGGGGAAAATGAGGTGCATTCGGAGTTTAATGGCAGTGGTATCTCTTGATCACTTTTGCGCTTTTGTTCCCGAGAAGGAGTCCGAGAAAAATCCGGCACTGTCATCGATCGCGTGTCCACGAATCCAGTTGAAGTATGCGTTGAATCCCTAAACGTTTTGTCCTCAGTCACGCTGTTTAAATTTTGGGAGCCACTCAGGCGTTCATATCTTTCTTGTTCGTGTGGAACCGAAAGATTTTCGCTGTTTGAATATCCATCAAAGAGCTGCAAGTTGTGTAGTGGAAACGGAGAGGAAGAAAACGGTTGAAATTCTGAAGGAAAGCAACCTGAACTTGAGCTGACGCAAAAAAACGGCCGATTGATAGACTATTTTCAGTCCCCTCCATTTGCACTTGCTGATCAGGTTGATGCTCTTTTTCCCTTGTAAAACAAAACTTTGTGGAATAAAAGTTTCTGTTCAATGTTCTATTCAAACTCACAAATGTTGCTACTTGGCAGCAGAGCTAACTCATAGCTATATTGGACCATGACCTGTAAACTAGTTCTCATGTTTCTCAGGAAGCTACTTCCAATTGCTGGTATAGAACAAAGAGAAAACCAGCCGATACTGCTGCGCAGGAATTGATCATTAAGTCTTAAGAAATCTTAGAGAAGATAACATTGGAAAAGTTTGACCTTGGGCCCGAGCGTGAGGGACATGTCTTTGATTACTGGGAGGACAGGGGTGGTAGTCATTTTGTTTGGGGACAGCTTTTTTTTTATACATTTCGTAAATGAAGGTTACGTATTTTTTCGCGATATTAATACAGTGCAAGTTGTTAAACCAAAATTTTGTAAATGTTGTAAAAACTGCAGGTAAATAACGAAAAGTACTACCCAGTCCCTCTCGCCCCAAGATTTCTAATTTCACCCCTGAAACAGCAGTTTAATTATTTGCTTTAAAACAGCAAAGCAACTGGTATCTGCTGAAAACTAGCACTTTCCTGTTTAGAACAGGGAAATTAATTGGAATTCTACATCGAAAAACAAATGTGTATGAGAACCGTTATGTATGTTTAAGAAATGGTCCATGCTTAGCGTGCGTTTATCGAGTTATGGATGCACTCAGGAAGTTGTGAGAGCACGAAAGTAGCGTTTGAGCCGAGTATAGGTGACAAGAGGTGGCTTTCGTCAATTAAATAATTCCAAATGTAATTTTAATTAAGAATGGTCCATGCTTAGCATGCGTCTTTCGAGTTATGGATGCACTCAGGAAGTTGGGAGAGCACGAGAGAAGCGTTTGAGTGGCACGAGGCAAAGCCGAGTGCTTCTCTAGCTTCTCGAGTGCTCTCTCCCCACTTCCCAAGTGCATCCATAATTCGATAGACGCACTTCTAAAGTGGGGAGCATTTCTTTTAAAACATTGCCACTTAAAAATCTTTTATGTTTTTCGGTGTTCCGGTTTTGCGATATTTCGTCCATTTCCGTGTCATTCATGGTTGCAAACCGTTGCCTAGCGACTGAATTGTTTTCGAAAAGGAAATCCATAACGAAAATGTAGTTTTTCCTTCTAATTCTTGTTCGTCGCCTTTAATTAGTATTTCGTTTTCCATTTGAAAGCCTGAAGTTTTTCCAAAGCACTTTTTTTAATTTACTTTCGTGTGTTGCGATTTTATAGACCCACGGGCGTCTTCTACAAGAACCGCAAGTCAAACTCTTCAAGGCCACGAGGCGGATCTGCCAAGCGTCGTCGGTACCGCATCGAAAGTGATTTCAAAAGACACTGCCATGTTGTAGCGTGAAGTAGTTCGAAGATTCCTTGTGAATGTCGTGGTTTATCTAACTGAAAACGTTACTTCGTGATTTCTACAAAATGGACGAACCGCTTTGAGTTTGACTATTATTTACGATGTTTTCATCAGCCAATCAGAAAATAAAGTGACACGCGTCAAATCTTCACTTCCGTTGCGCGAATATTTTCATATCTGTTATTAATAAGTAATCATACGACTTTTCTCGTTCATTTTGGAGTTAATTTGCACGAGTGAGTTTTTCAAAAAGTTCAAATTTAACTCGCAATGCGGGCTCATTAAATTTTTATACTTTTTGAAAAACTCGTGCAAATTAATTCAAAATTGCATTTGAAGTCGTACGATTACTTCTACCGATTTGTGACTGGTTACGTCATTGTTTACCATCTAAATGTCAAACTGTTTTTAATTTGCATTTGTGTTCTTTTGCCATAAAGGTTGAAACAACCAACTATTACATTCATGGTTGATTGTTATTACATTTATGGTCAGTCCGAGGTATTACATTTATGGTTAGACAAACTATTACATTTATGGTTGGTATTACATTTATGGGTGCTACAAGAGCTAACTAAAATTTTGAAATACAAAGCATACAATAAGAACATAGTGATAACTCAACATTGATCACCACTTAAAAAGTATTTCAAAAAACCACAAATTGAACTTTTGGGTTAGCCCTTTAATATTTACTCGTGCTGATTAATCTCGAATTGCAACCAAACCTTTCGATTACCCATACAAAGACTATGAAAAACAAATGTACTTAAACCTGGTCTGAATTTGTACAACTTTGACACGAATCTTGGTCCCACCGGACTTTGATTCGGATTGTTTTTAAGATAAAAAAGCCAGTAGTTATAATTCTGTACGACCGTCCGCTTAAAACGATTTTCTTAACTTAAGAGTTGATCCATTCAAGACTATCTAATTCCTGATAGGGTTGAAAATCCTTATTTCTAACTTCGTATAGAAGTAAAATATTGTTTGCTATTCCCCTAGAGAGGACTCAAAGGCTACTCACAAGACTTCATGTAAACATTTTAAATGTTCTGAAGGTCAAGTTGTCCTTGTTCCAGGAACACCTTTTTAGTATCCGTAGCTCAGTAGTCGAAGCAACATTGTTTAAGTTGTTTGATATTTTCAAAATGTTGTCATTAAGGTGATAACTTAGAGAGCAACTGAAATATGAATAAATTCATTTTGATTTCCTGTTAGATATGTTTAGGTTAGAGTAGTCGTAGTAGTAGTAGTAGTAGTAGTAGTAGTAGTAGTAGTAGTAGTAGTAGTAGTAATATTAGTAGTAGTAGTAGTAGTAGTAGTAGTAGTAGTAGTAGTAGTAGTAGTAGTAGTA
>JAOBYF010010793.1:0-13425 GCA_025403605.1 Parazoanthus darwini
CACAAACTTGGTGATGCGTGCTTGCTGCATGTTGAAATCTCGGCTAGGGCGCATTAACATACTTACTTTCCTATCGTTTCTTCTTAACCGAGCAGGTGATTAACTGCAAGTTTTTGAAAGTGTGACTGAGGTTACCCCATGCGGACTATACACGTGCCCGAGTATTGCTACCATATTGCAAAATATCAGTTTCACCAGTTTGCAGCTCCGCGCAGGCGCGAAGCTCGTAAGGTGCATAAACAGTCTGTCACTCCTGCAGACAAAACAAAATAAAAACAGCAAGTCAACCAAGTCAGTCAGGATTTTGCAGTTGTGACTTTGTTAAATTTCGACAAACTGATGCTCTAGCAAATAAACTGCCCTATTTTCAGCTTGTGCAAGCCGAGCGAAAGAAAGAAAGCGAAAACGAAAAAAAACGTGGATCAAAGCTCAAAATTACTGAAATATCCTGTCGCAAAAAATTCATCAAAGAAAAGCCCTTGCAATGTGCACTTGCTTATGTTCAGAAATATATGTAAGGCATGCAGTTGTTCAAAATGCTTGCTGTGATCTTCAGAGACCCATGGACGTTCAGACTCGTGAGCAAAAACTTCAAAACATCGGATCCAAATACCGATCCACGAGGAGCGGAGCCCCTCGGAACCTAGTCTCGCTAAATTAAACTGAAGGTTGATAAGTAGATGACATTTAATATTTGCCGCTTGCAAGCACTTTTATACAAAAATTCAAATTCTTCCTTTTCAGGGATGATTAGCTGTTTTAAGATTTGCTAGCTGTATCTTTGTAAAGTTGAGAACTAACTGGAACGCGTCAACTGGTAGTCACGTGCGCATCTTTGCAACTTCAACCTCGCGCCAACGTACTCACGTGGAGCGGAAGCAAACACCGCTAATTTTTTACCAGACTGAAGACTAATTGGATGGGACGGAGAAGGGTGGGTGGTAGTGGCGTGTAATGAAAAAGGGTTTCAATTTTTTTTTACAATAAAGAAGAACGTTTCGAAACTTCATACTGTAGAAAATTATATTTAAAAATATTTTAAGCTGCCAATAGTTTGCTGAGGAGGCTGAAAAGACGGGAAGCGCAAAGCTCAGTCCTTCGTTTGCACGTGCTGCATAGTTGGATTTTTAAAGCATCAGCGTGAATCACTATCTTGTTCATTACAACAATTTTTTTATGAGAACGTTGTGGTTCAAAAAATCCAAGACTTAATAAAATGTTAGAAGCATTCATCAGACTGAGACTAAGAATAGAACATATATTTCTATAAGTTTTGAAAAAGAATCCAATGTCACCTTTGATGTTGGCAAGCAAGCAGTGGGATGACGCATGTAGGTATACAAATGTATGAACGGAGTTTGGTGTTGGCAACAGCCTTTTAGTGAATTTATACAGGCACCATTCAAAAATAGCATAGGCACTTTTAAGAAAATTTGAGACATAAATCCTAAAAAAGCAGACGTTTTGTTAAATAAAAAAGAAAACAACATGTTCATTTTTCATAATGTTTTTAATAATTTGCCTACTGAGCATTCCGTTTGACGGCGGCTGTTTGGCATTAGTATTCATGCCAGATGGATAACAACTTTTGCATGGATTTTCTCGCCTTTAACATTGATAACGAACTAGGAAACAGTTAGTTTAACCTGGCAGGATCAACAAGAAGTAACAAGTGGTCGGAACGTTCTTGCTCGCAGTTCTATTTTGAACAATGCTGGAAAGTTCAGGAAGCTGGCTTGTGATATTATCTGATTCTAATCGTGAATATATCTATCCAGGAAGTTGTAAGGATTTTCTTCAATATGACGCGAAAACCACGCGCACATTTTGCAAATAAAATATTAATCATTCCAGATTTATCCATCAAAAATTATAAGATATTTTTTTTTGTTATTTTCTTCCTTTTTGTTTTGGTATTTTCTTCCTTTTTGTTTTGATAGCTAAACGAATCATCGTTAGTTCTACTGGAGCAGCTTTTATGGTTAATTGATTCACATCTGGCCTAAACTAATTTAAATCTCATGTATTCCCTCCATTCGAAATTCGTTAAAGAAAAGTGTTTAGAGAACATAGTGTATCAGTTTTAATAGCTTTCCAAATGGTCGGAGAAAGATAATATTTGCTTGTAAAAAAGCCGAACGAGATGTTTGAAGATTTATTGCACCATATTTAAGGAGTATTTGTGCATATAATTTCAAGAAGGGTTAAGACGCGAAACTACCTCACACTTAGTTTACTTCAGAGCAGCTGATATCGGGGGCTATTTGAATGACAGCTATTGAAAAGATCTACGTTATTTGCATTAAAATGTGTTTTGACAAAAGCGGAAATTGCATGAGTAAAAATTGAAATGAGCGAAGAGTGGGCCCCAGTGTACTAATAACAAAAGTTCAAGCCATCAGCCGTTGTTTACAGTCGCTGCGGCCAGCCGTACAGGAAGCAACTGAAGGTTACATTGCCGAAAAACACACTCTAAACTGCGTTGAGGAACTAAATCTTGAGCATGTTGGATAACAAATACGAAATGTCTTCGCAAGAAATCCCTCAGCGGAGACAGTCAATCACGTCAAAACTTGTGACAGAAGATTGGTATACCAAACTTCTGGGAGAATGCAAAGCCAGGGCTGCTAAGCAAGTAAGTCCTTTCTCACTTCTTTATCAGATCTACACTTTTGCATTGGTCCTAGTTTTGCTGAATAAACTGTACGAAACGTGTCAGCTCGTGAGGATCGGGTTGCCGCTCTTTTGTTTAATTGAAAGTTTAACAACTTACTCTGCGTCAGCAATTTTCAAGAAAAGTTGAAGCTTTTAGATCAAAATTCGAAACAGTAGAACCGGCTAGTACGTAATGTTCTTGACAATCAGCATCCACACAAGTATTTACCGAATCAGAAACGCGAATTTCTACATCGGTCATATAAACAAGTAGCGCTGACAACCTGATGTAAAATGTTATTTCTGAAAACTGAACGGATTTTTCCTGCTGCATATGGACAAGAGAAACACTTTTATTTATAGCAACAGCTATACCACAAGAAACCTTTTTCGTTATAGATAAAGAGCAGTATATAGTTTTACCTTAAGACTACTGCAGTGCTTTCTAAACTTGAAGCTAAATAGCGTAATTATTGCAAAGTTAGTTGACCATCTGCCACACGCGAATGATTCAGTATTGTTTAGTGATCGAAGTAGTCGAAAAACATTCATTTCCCAAGGAAATGCGACTATATTTCGTAGACTATAAGAAAGCCAACTTAAGACAACTGAATTACGACAACTCGTTTTTCACCTCATCCAATCCCTTCTAGAATTCATATTTGTAGAAAACATAAACGAACGAACAATCAAACATACGTTTTCTTGCCGGTCTGTGTTCCATATATATTGGAGAGCTTAATTGTGCCAGAAACGTCTGCTTCTTGCGTGGTTTAAATGCAAACCATCAAGCCAAAAGAATGTATATATTTTCCGATACCTCTTAAATATCCTGATATTTTCGAACTTCCGACCAGTATTTCTTTATATAAATACTTTTTTTGGATGCTCGAGCTGTTTGCTGAAAATATGTTTTGCTTTTGCTCACCTATTTTCAGGAACACACAGCGGATACAAAAAACTCGTTATTAATAATGTATTAGATACAATTATGTCAGTATAAATTAAAGCCCTCTTGCTAACTGATATTTCCCGGTTTATCTATACATGTTTCCATAAAATTATCAGTTCTTAAAGAATAAAATTACAACGCGATGACTGTAGATCTTCTACTCTTTAAGCTACTTCAGTTTCACTTTTGCATTCTATTAAACAACTGAAATGTTATCAGAAGGAGAGGCATTGTTCTTGCTTGCCGCAGAATACACACTCACTGAGCTTTCTGTGAAAAAACTGTCAGAGAATGTTCATTGAATGTTGACTATAAAACTGAAGTGCAAATGAATCAACGCCGCATCCGAGACCTAGACATTCTCCAATTTAGTTGCTCCATTTGTTTTCCTAAATATCTGCCTAACAAAGAGAAGCGACTTCTTTATTCTAAGTTTTCCGGTTTTTCCTTAAGGCTTTCAAGGTATCGTGCAGTTTTGGAAGATGCTACTAAAAAAGGTAGTGAATTAAACTTGTTTTTACTTAAGTTGGTCCAACTGATCAAGCACATTGGTTCCTATCTCGCTTCAACCAAGGAAAAGCTAAAAGAACTAACACCGGTTTTGTATGACTTTTACCAGCGACCGTGCAGAAGAAAATATTGTTTATCCATTTTAATTACTAACGATAAACTCTTAAATTTACGTTCAAGTTCAAACTCAGGCCCATGCACGACAAACGACGAGTTCTTTTTTTTATACCAATCACATTTAATAATCATTGAAGTCGATTTGACAAACAACGAAAGAGGAAAACAAGAAATGTCGAATTGGTACTCCATCATTTATACAATGTGTGCGGCTATCATTGAACCAATCTATTGGACTTTTGAACTAAGTTCGTTTTCCTAGTTGTTAATTTTGTTTTACGAATGAAAGCCGGAACTTGTTTCTGAATTAGACTTGCAAACAACTTTTGAAAAGAGCTGAAGCTAGGCAAGGTTAACGCGGCAAATCTAACGTTGGCCTCAAAGTTCGTTATCGCAGTAGAAACAGCAACTTTACTGCAAGATGTGATCGCTTTTTTCACTTTTAAACATATTGGCTTGGTCACTCAATATTCTCCCAATACTCAATACCGTATTTTTAAGATTTTTTATGGGGAGATATGCAATAGAACAGAAAACAGACAATATGCAAAACTGCCTGATCAAAACAGACCTCCAACCACCGACGCACGCGGCGCGGTATGTTTATTGCATTCAGCTATTTGTTCAGAATTTACAAGAATTTGCTCTTACTAATACCGAAATAAACACATAGTAATGAATACTATAATAATAATGCCAAATAGCCGACCGAAAAAGCCTGACTCTTGCCGCTCCAGAGAAGTAGTAGATTGCTAATGTATGCGTTCCTTCTTCCTGTTTTCCAATATATGCCCTTCAAGACGACGGCTCAACAACATGAATAAGTTGGTAGTGCTGTTAACCAATCATCGAGCGAGCATATAATGGGGCTATAATAGTTTTACTTTATACTTAAATTAATGCTTATGGACTGAAAAGTTGAAATACTGCTTGGCTGAATGAAAATATCACGATTTAATGGCTTCTCTATAGAGCTTAAGAGCTGATTAAACCTAACACTTTCAGCACTTAAAGTTCTAAAAGTAAAAACTCCTGCAGAAATGTGTAGGCAAGTCAAGGTCGTACAATGAAGCTCTCAACATCTTTTTACGGTCAGATCACAAAAACAAGTCTGTAGAACTCAAAGAAAATCGATACTTCTAGGATATGTTGAGATTTCAAAGACACCGACCTAATCAACATCAATTCAGGGATAGTAATCGAATGTCAATAGCGTATAATGAAGACTCTTTGCCGAAGTAAACAACGTTTTTGGCTCAACTGATTCACTGCAACGTCGCTACACTCTATATATTAAATAAGAACTTGTTTATAAAATATTGGAGCTAAAATTTACCCGAGAATACAAAAATGTAGGGGCTGGATTAAGGAAATCCTCAGAGAAAGTTTGAAATGCTCTTTCCAAGAAAAAGAGTGAACCTATTAAGTAATGACGCAGCTAGAAAACGTCTATCTACATATCACTTACGGGAATAAGATAGTACTATGATGGTTTCGGGATAGCTTCCAATATTTTTTGAAGTTACCATAAACTTTCCAGTCGCAGAAAGCCATCGCTTTTAGAGTACACTCTGTATTGTTTTTGCAGTTAAAACAGAGTAAGGAGAAAGCGTTTTGATTTTTTTCTCACTCAGTGACTGAAGACCTCAGAGTCCTTGTGTTTACCTGCGAAATGGAATTTACAGGAACTCATACAAAAATGCTTTTGCAGTGAAATTGGCCTTTTTTCAGGAGTAGGGGTGGGGGGAAGGATGTCTCAAACCCACGTGTTTGTGTTTGTGTTTGTGTCTGTTTCTGTGTTTGTATTTTTGCTTGAGCTTGTGTTTATTCCACGTCAGTCATTAGTGCAAAAGTGTTATATGGTTATGGTTGTTTTTGTGACACTGAACTTGTGTGTATCTTACAAAGGTGGACCGGGTTTCAAACAAGATGATATAACGACTTTTTTCCTTTTCAACAGAAAGACCTCCAAGTGCAAGAAGCGGAACTATTGATCAAGCGTGGCTCGCCTGCGTCAAAACGACGAGGTAGGATCATCTTGAAAGCTGCCGCCAACTTGGAGAAAGAAGCTGTCGAAGCATTAGAAGTCGAATTGCACACCCGGATGACAGTGGAGGCGGAAATATTTTGCTATGGTAACACCTCGAGCAGGACATTACCGACTGCGGAGTTTGAAAACGTTTTGGAGAGGAAACTCAGCTAAAACCAGTTCCTCTCTCGATACTTGTTAATCATAAGACAGTGAGCTCGTAACAGTCGCTACTGACATTTTGCTGGAACCCCTGACGAAATGTGCTGAACTGAAAAACCAAGCTATAGCTTGATTGATTGATTGATTCAAGAACGTTTTGTTGACGGCACACAACTGGAATGCATTTAACAACATTGCATTATCAATTGAAACTGAAAGCGTTTCAACTGCACACAAGTCTTCTTCATGGTAGTTTCGCAAAGCAACTTTGCGGGAAAGTTCTTCTCGAACACTTTTTTACCAGTTTGAAGGAAATGATCAACACTGAAACACTGAAGCTGTACAAACTAAAAACTGCATATATAAAGTTTTTAAGCAGGTGTTTTCTTGGCTATTTGGTAACGTTCTCTGTGAGATATTTCACCACAACAGACGATGTTCGGAATGGTCTAATACTCAGAGATAACAATTGACACTGATTCGAGTACCTGTTTTATAATAAATCAACACAAAGAAGTTTATAAATATTGTTTTTAAAAATGACGTGTCTCAATTCGTGGCCTCTTCCTTCCAACCAAATTAAAGATGCGGCTATTTGGAATAGTCTCAGCACCACGAGAAATAATTATATTATGCGTTAGTAGGAGAACCACTAAGATTGCAGTATTTGCACTATTTTCCTGTGTTGATTTATTATGGAATAATTTGTAGTCCTTAGCAAACTTTTGGGCAGCAGATTTTCTGCTTTTGTCACATTTAGAAACATATATATTTTAGAGAACTGGATTTTGCAAAATTAAGCATTCTAGAAAAGAAATTTGAGGAAACTAAACTTACAGAGGTGAAGCTAAATTAAAGATTTTGGAAATAGTGTAAATCAGTCTCTCGTTATCCCGAAACCTCTAGTGAATCAATAATAGTTCGGTATGGTGAAAATTCGAAATTACCCATACCAAAATTGTTGATAAAAAGTGGGCCATGGTAAGAGAAATTGGATTCGGTTCGGCATAGCGAGAGATTCGTGATAACCGAGCTCGACAAATAAGTGAAAGGCGAGCAGTATTGAAACTCGCATTACCTCAGCTTGGATCATCCCAAAACTCCGTCGTCATTTCAAAGGCTTTTTTCCTTCATCATAATGCACGATAAATTATTAATGGCTATGCCTAACTCCGGTTGCTTTAGTATTTTGCTTATTTGAACAACAACAAGTATTAGTGTTTATACAACGAAAGAACCACTTGTCTTATATATGTTTTTTTTACAAAAACGGTTGCTGGATTGAAATTAAGCAGAAACGTTAATGTCTGTAGCGGCAACACTGAGTAAGCAGCATTTAAAATAATATATAGTTTCGAGGAAATGTTTTTCAATTCTTATTGGTGATGAAATGCATTGGATTGTCAAGAAAGAAGAAAAACATTTATAATCAATAAATGTGTTTCATTAAATCAAAAAATCCAGATGGAAGATTCCAGTAAACTTCGTATCAAACTTGTTGTGTCCTAGCTAGTTAGGTATAGCCTTTCCAACAATTGTATTAAACACACGCCTTTTTCATTAGAAGACATCTTTTGTCGAGGTTTATCACCCACCAAGTGAAATGACCGGCCTCTTAACCCTAATCGATCGCCCTGGAAGTTTGGGCAACTGTAATTTGGTCCAGTTCCGAGCAGATCTTTAGCTAAGCACGGCATGCATGGTTATGTAGTAAAGGTCGTGCCCGTTATAGCTATAGATAGGGAATTTGTTCAGAAAACCAAAAGCAACTTGTACAATATGTAGTTTTCAACTCTTGTCACAGGAAAGTACAAAAAACTATTTTACTTTCCCAATTAGTTTTGCAATTTGTACATAACATTGAACAGCAGGCACAATAAACGAGTGTCAATTTGGAGTGCATTGTCTCATTAATTACTTAAGTCCTTGATATATTCAATATTTTTGTTTGAAAAGATAATGACATCTTAAGTTATGATACTCCTCGTGAAGGTCCAAAAATTATTAATTGGTCTTGTTGTATCCATGGCAATTAAAATAAGCGATAAGTGCTTTTACAGAGAAAACAATTTTGAATATCAACTTTCATTTTGTAATTGCAGGCCCGTAGGCAGGATGGTGCACGGGTTGCAACCAGCTAGATACGAGCTCGTGTTTCTTTTTCTGAGCCTGCAATGCCGTAATCCTGAGCAACATGCGATTTCGCGGCAAAAAAGGTGAGAAGAAGGCAAAGAAACGAAGAAATCGGCTTCGCGAAAGATATTGGAAGACTAGTTATGAAAAAAACTGCTTTTTTTGCGTTGGCGAGTAAGTTGAATATGGGTTTTGATCAACAAGGGTGGAAATGGAATGTTTTTCGCCGTACGATTTTGTGTAAAGCTGAATTTTCGAGAGTCAACTCTTCGTTAGAAAAGGCTGACTGAAAGACAGCCGACAGAACAGAGAACGGTTTGGGTAGACGATGACCAGTTCGAACTATAGACACTACTAGACCTACTTGGTTAAGAGAGTATATCGCATTTGCTAGACTGATAAACTTAAGTTTTGGTTCAGTTGCTCGCGTCTTAAAAAAACCACATACAAAACAACAAATGTTATATTTCAATCTTTGCCCGATATCCATAGGGCTACATGCGCGCGAAATGTTAACTCCTGGATACCTCTATATAAGGCTATCGCGGGCACTGTTGGTTCGTATAACTGTTTCTTAAATTGCTTGGGTAGACTGATCCCAGTTGTCTTGGAGTAGGTGCGTTTTCATATATCCGACCCATGCGAGTTGAACCTTCAGTTCATTTCGACGAAACTTCGTCTCTGAAGCATTTGGGTTAATTATCTATTTTTTCTAGTACCGATGTGAATTTAAAATACTTCGTGTTGATCATGGTTATATCAACGCTTCTTCTTATAACGTACATTTTAAGCAAAACTCGGCTCTTTGGCTTTCATTGATCCGCTTACCGTCAATGATCTAATAAACGCCCAAGGCGTTTATTAAATTTTCGTACTTTTGGGGGCGTTTATTAGATAAAAGGATCTATTAGAGACATACAACTTTGCATTTGGTGGTTTTACGCTTCCTAAGCAACGTTTGCAATTTCCTGTCCACAAGCATAGCGATATGTTTATTTTGGGGCTTTATCCCTGCCCTTTTGGAAAAGGCGTTTTTAAACATTAAAATGTGTTTGTTTATGGAATATTTTTTTCCTCTTCCAGAGTAATATCAAATAAAAAGCCTCTGTATGGGGACCTTTACTAGATACGGGGCGTTTATTAAAGAGGGGCTTTTATCACAGACTGCTGCGTTTAACCAAAGTGTTTATTAGAGTATGCGTCCATTAGATCATTCACGGTAGTTATTTCTGTACCGCATAAATCATAAATACTCCCCACTCACCCGATACTGAGTGACGTGTAGTCAGTACAGGTGCAAGTGTAACATAGACTGATGCAAAATAAATAGAACGGAATGATCGAGAAACAAGGTAAGTTCGCCATCGTTCAGTTGATACCTCCCACTGCTTTCCAGAATCCCGCAAAATTGCTGTCGTGACGTCAAAGCTATATGAGGGTCTCATAGTAATTCTCATTCCAAATTTCAAGACTATGTCTAAGTTCCGGCATATCTCTTTAAATAACGGTTTGCGAGTGCCCCTTGGTGAGTGTGTGTGTTTTTTTGTTTCATTGATTTTTTCTTTTCTTTTCATTTTACCAAAGACGTGAGTACGTAACACTAGATCTAAGCGTATAATATCAACACATCCACTTTTTCTAGAAGATGCAGTCAGTGGACCATTCTTAACTTTGCTGCAGATATTTGGATTGCTTTAGACATTGCTACAAGAGAAACATCCGCCTTAAATGCAATTAAGCGTTTTTTGTCCAAATCATTTTGTTTATAAGGTACGCAGTTACTTTTTCAGTAAAGAAATTTTTGTTTGTACGTCATTCGTATAACTTTGTTTCGGCGTTCTTTGATCTGTTATATAATGATAGTTATGTTAGTTTTATATAGGTCTTAAGTAAGTTCATCGGATTTTTCCTGGCAAGCTTCCTCATTAAAGATTTATCATGTATATGTTTAGGGGTATATGTAATTCCGTTCACGCGTAGGAGATATCTCTCATTCTATTTTGGCAACGTGAGATAACACGTCATAACTGTCTTGGTTCTAGAACTAACTGGCACAAGCAAGATTTGGAAGAAAATCTCAGCACAATATCAGTTTTCTTCCCTTGCAAGGAACTTGAAGGAAACCTTTAGCTAGCTATCTCATGACTCTCAGTGTTAGGCATAGGTCGCAAAATTGGTTATTTAGCAAAAATATTTGAAAATACTTGCTTTCCGTACGTGCGACTAAATTGTCATGCCCATACCAAAAAAATTGGCGAACAACAAAACTTCAATGGCTCCGCGAACAGATTCTGGCAGTCTCTCGTATTTTCCGAAACGCGCAAAATAATAATTAACATTGTTAAGTTGACGTCGGCTGTCAGTAGTTATCTAATGAAATATTATAACGTGAGCCGAAGAGTAATAACCACTAGATGGGAATGGTTATGTTTTGTTAACTCTTTGTCTACAAAAGTAGAAATAACGCTGTAGAGACGCGCGCGTGATCAGTTTGAAAACAGATTTTGCTCCAAGTCAAATCACATGCATGTGCATTTTGAACTTTGATATTAAGTGCGACATATATCTAATTTTCGAAGCCGTTCAGGCAAAATAGATAGCTAGTGCTAATACTGTAAAACAAATAAATAATGAATACTTATATTCATATTCATGTTCATTGCCAGGATACCCCTCTCATCGGGGAAATTTAATTTTTATATTGTTCCTAATAGAAATATAGGTATATGATATTTTACGACATAATGAAAGATGTAATACATCATAAAGGTATCACCCGCAAAGTTATAGCTCCTTGCAAATCGTTTCATTTTCAAAATAGAACATTTCTGATCGACTAATTTTCTTCTGAAATGCTTCTAAAACGATTAAAATCAGCAATCTCAGCTTGTGTTCAGTAAACAGCGGAATGTTGTGATCGATTTTAAAAAGTTTAGAGTCTATTTTTATAAGAACTTTTTCATGACAGCGTCGAGGTTCAAAAATGCCAACATTTGAGAACACGTTTAAGAAGATACCACAAGTTGAGCCAAAGAAAGGAACGTCTACTTCTATAAGTTTTGAAAATTTTGAAACGGAGGACCGCTAATAAAAATCATGAGAAACCAGTGCATGCGCAGTTACACATTTGATCTTAGTAAACAGGCGACAGCAAAACATTTGGGTACATAGACGAACTGAATTAAACACTAGGAACAGTCTTTGATATAGTAACACATTTTGGTACATATACGAACTGAGTTAGATGTTGGGAACAGCCTTTGATAGCAACACGTTTAGGTACAAATATGGACTGAGTTAGATGTTGGGAACAGCCTTTGATAGCAACACATTTGGGTACATATATGGACTGAGTTAGATGCTGGGAACAGCCTTTGATAGCAACACGTTTGGGTACATATATGAACTGAGATAAATGTTGGGAACAGCCTTTGATAGTAACACATTTGGATATTTATATGAACTAAGTTAGATGTTGGGAACGGTCTTTGATGGTAACACATTTGGGTATATATATGAACTGAGTTAGATGTTGGGAACAACCTTTGATGGTAACACATTTGGGTACATATGTGAACTGAGATAAATGTTGGTAACAGCCTTTGAAAGTAACACATTTGGGTACGTAAATGAACTGAGTTAGATATTGGGAACAGCTTTTGGTAGCAACATATTTGGGTACAAATATGAACTGAGTTAGATGTGGGGAACAACCTTTGATAGTAACACATTTGGGTAGATATATGAACTGAGTTAGATGTTGGGAACAGCCTTTGATAGCAATAAAAACTTCTTTCGCCTTTTACCTGATTTGAAATGATTTCAACAGCTCGAGTCAAAACTCCAGTATGTGGGTGTAAGGACCATTTGTCTCAATACTCAAAACCTGCAGGTTTCCATATGTTCCTGCAAAAACAATATTTAGTTTTTTTACACGTAAATAAACTAATCATCATCACTTTATATAAAAAACCCGAAGGGCCAATTTCTTGGAACTCGTTCATTATTCATCTACGCATCCATCATCCCTCAATTTCTCTTCCTTCGATTCAACCACCTCATTTTATACCTTCTTCGTTCGTTCATCCATTCTTTTATTTACTCATTTGTTCTAGCATCCCATCAATAATTTTATCATCCAGTCATTTTTATGGCTGACTTACCAAATAATAAACCAAATAATACTTTGATTGCTATGTTTTTTTATTATTAGCACATGCTCATTTATGAAGGATGTCATCTTGAAAGCAAAAATATCATAGGTATATCCATGCGATCGCACATCATCGTCTATTTATGTATTGCTTAGAAATGTTGTAATTCAATCCAAATCAACCATCATGGCGTACCTCTCACAATTATTGACCATTTATGATTATTACTGAATTAAATTTATTGCATCTTCACTTGAAATCCTGTAGCCTCCAAAGCAGCTGCCTGTTTTCTTCGCAGCGGCCCCCGGCTGCTTTGGAGGCTAGAAATCCTGTACCACCTGCTTCAATCTCTACTGAACTACTCAGTAGGTCTCACTATCACGTGAACTTACATCATCCATGACAAAGAGTAACCGCCATTCACAAATCACAGTCATACTATCACTCATTGCCATGTCTGTTCATAGCAGTTTACCTACAATGACTTATAAGCAGTCATTTACCACTGTGAGGACAATCTATGTGAACCACTCAATACCATTACATATCGTTAGCCATCACTCCCCATAATTTACCATCGTTACCCATCATCTGGCTATCGCTCCCCACATTATCACCTACCATTCACAACTAGTCAGTATTATTGTCCATCATTCTCCGTCATTCGCTATCAGAACCCATCATCAACTATCATTTAACACTATAACACTTCA
>JAOBYF010010904.1:3305-13421 GCA_025403605.1 Parazoanthus darwini
GCCATGACTCAACTCGCAAGTGAGCTGGCTCTGTTCCTCATGGCATATAAATGATATAATCACGTGATCAAAAAGGTATAAAAAAAAAATCCCCGCGGGGAGTCGGGAGCCACACCGGCCCCAAAGTGAAATTATCACAAATTTCAGTTAAACAAATTGAATAAGCTTACGACTCTAATAGTCTTGAAAGGCATACAAATATTAACAATGTTCTTAACAGTTCTAATCGTCCAGTTCCAGACGACATATACTTGTAATTGGCCGTATAAGGTCAACGATGCTGTCCTTCGCCTCTCCATCTCGTCGCCTCCTTGCTCGAGTTGCCACAGTTGAAGTGGTCCTCACCCGCACTGTACGAACGAATCCATCTCTGCTGGGAATAACCTCCTCGACAACTGCCAATGGCCACTGTCCACGTTGGTAATTCTCATCGGACAGCAGAAATAGATCTCCTACCTTGACATTTTTTGGGGGGCTGCTCCACTTTCACCGCTCCATCAGAGTTGGCAGATGTTCCCTTGTCCACCTCCGTCAGAAGACACTCGATAAATACTGTGCTTGCCTCCACACACGTCTGCAGTACAGGTCATCCTTGCCAAATACCTACCCCGGCGGTAGACTTGGCGTTGGTCGCAATTGTAACAAATGATCAGGAGTTAACGGCTCATCATCCATGACACTATCACTGTTGCGTGTTAACGGACGACTGTTCACCACTCCAACAGCTTCCGCTACCACAGTAGAAAGGACTTCGTCGGTCACCAGCTGCTCTTTGAGTAATGCTTTCAACACTCGTTTCGCAGTCTGGACCATCCTTTCCCATACCCCTCCCATATGACTCGCAGCAGGAGGGTTGAACTTCCAAACAATTTCCCTCTGTGCACAGAAGGTACTGATCTTCTGTTGGTTCCACAGCTGGATAGCATCTTTCAGCTCCTTGTTGGCACTTGTAAAATTTGTCCCATTGTCACTCCGAATCTCTCTGGGACAACCTCGAATACTAATGAATCTCCTTAGCGCATTAATCATAGAGTCGACGTCTAATGAGTGCGCAATCTCAATATGCACTGCTCTCACAGTTAGGTATGTAAATAAGCAGCCATACCTCTTAACACGTGATCTGCCTTGCTTCACTTCCATCGGTCCAAAATAATCGACACCAACATACGTAAATGGTGGATCATTTGGTGTCACACGCCCTTTGGGAAGATCAGCCATGAACTGCTGTGCTGGCTTCACTCTCCTCTTCTGGCAGTCCAGACACTTGCTCAGCACTCTTCGAACTGTTGACCTCCCTTTCACAATCCAGTACTTACTTCTCAATGATGACAAGACAGACTCTTGTCCCAAGTGGCCCACTTCCAAATGATGTTTCTTGATAATCAAATCTGTCACACGATGCTTGTGGGTAATATAACTGGGTGCTTCAGCTCATTTTCCACAGGTGCTCTCTCAATTCGTCCCACTGCTCGCAACAGACCATCCTCAATTTTAGGATTCAGCTTGTTCAGTGATGTTCCCATCTTCTTCATCAATCTCTTCACTGGTCTCTCATTCTTCTTTCAAGCCTCTGGAAACTGTTTGGCCTGTACATAGCGCAGGACTTCACCTTCTGCTTGACTGAGCTCTTGAACTATGAGCATGGTACTTGTTTCCCCCATCTCACATGTCTCCACCGAACCACCTTTCCGCTGTACGCACTTGTTCATCAGGAACAGCTTGTAACGCAGTAGCGAAGCAACTGCCTTCTTTAGTTTCCACCACGATGAGTAGTACATGATCAGTCTCTCCATCACATTACTACTTACCATTTTGGTGTAAACCTGATTTTCCTTCCGAACTTCTGGATCATCATCCTTGAGACAAGGGATCTGAATCAACTTTGGCCATAGCTCTTCATCCTCGCATAAGAACTCAGGTCCTGTCAACCACCGATCGTTCTTGATCAAGGCATCTACTTTAAGTCCCTTGGACCCATCATCTGCAGGGTTGTCTTCCCTGTTTACATACCTCCATTCCTCAGGTTTTGAACCATCATGAATAATCGTCAAGCGATTTGACTCAAATGTGTGAAATCTCTTCTTCACATTGTTAATACACTTCAACACAGAAGTGGAGTCTGTCCAGTACGTGACCTTGCGCACAGGCAGATCCAACTCATCTTGAATTTTGCTGCTCAGCTTGCTCAACCTTGGTATGGAAATCTCTCTGATGGGAGCTAACCGTGCTTTTCCCATAACAAATGAACAACGTACCTGTCCAGCGACATCCTCCAAACGTAGGTAAGCGGTAGCTGAATAACCATGTCTTGATGCATCTGAAAACAGGTGCAGCTGAATGTCCCGGACCTCTGCAAATCCTGATGGCTTGAAGCATCGGTTGATCTTCAAATCTTCAAGCTTCTCAACATTGTTCAACCATCTCTCCCATTGTGCTTTCTTATTCTCAGCTAATGGCTCGTCCCATCCAACCTTCTTCCTACTCAGCAGCTGAAGCAGCAACTTTGCCTTCATGGTGTACGGCGCGATGAATCCTAGTGGGTCGAACAATGAGTACACCACCGACAGTACACTTTTCCTAGTCGCTGGTTTGTTCTGGCTGGCATTGGCTAGCTTGTCTGATACTTCCCACACAAACTTATCATCTTCTATACTCCACCGTAGGCCTAATGCACTCTGAGTTGGAAGTCTCTCTATCTCTAAGTTCACCACAGACTTTGCCCTTTCAGACTCTGGGAGAGTGGCTATAACTTCTCGGTCATTGCTATACCACTTTGTCAAATGGAATCCACCCTTGCTGAGGCGCTCTCGGAGTTTGTCCACTAATGAAATTGCATGTGCAGTAGTGTCAACCGACTTCATCAGATCATCAACATACATGTTCCTCTTGATTACATCTTCAACTTCTGGGTCCTTGTCCTTGTCTATCTCTGCAGTTTTCTTCAGACAGAAATTTGCAACACTGGGCGACGAGGTTGCACCAAATAAGTGCTTAACCATTCTGTACTCCACCAACTCTCCTGACAAATTACCATCTGGCCACCAGAGGAATCTTAATGCTTCACAGTCTCTCGGTTCTACCGTTACCTGGTGGAACATGGCCTCAATATCAGCGACTAACCCTATACGATCTTGTCTGAAACGACTCAGGACTCCAATTAAACGATTGGTCAAGTCAGGACCCTGTAGCAACTGTTGGTTCAAAGATGTCTGTCCAAATGTTGCTGCACAATCAAATACAACTCTCACCTTTTCAGGCTTCAGAGGATGTGTTACGGGATGGTGGGGTAGATACCACACTGGTCGGTCTTTCCGGTCCAGTTCATGAAGCGGTACTCTCTCTGCATGCCCCTTCTCAATGTAATCACTTACCGCCACACTGTACTTCGCAAGCAATCCTTGATTTCTGACAAGTCGCCTTTTCAGAAGTGCAGCTCTTCTCTCAGCCATCAACTTGTTGTGAGGTAAATATGGTGGGTTATTGCGCCATGGTAATGCTACTTGAAACTGACCATCCACCCACTTCAAGGACTTCTCCATTACTTCTACAGCTCTCTTATCCTCGATTGAAGCTGTGACTTTTGAACTAACAACTGAATCTGCAAAGTCAGTTTTCAAAAGCCGCTCGAGCTGTTCCTGCACAATCTCCTCTCTAATCTCAAATTCGGTTGCTTTCTCCTCACCTTATGAGCCCATGCACCCCATGTGGTTCAGCTTCTCATCACTAGGCTCAGTTACATAAAACTCCTTACTGTCCAGACGGTCAAGGTTCACCAAACACTGTTCATCAGTTCTCTTTCCTCTAACAGGACCCATAACTGTCCATCCCAGGGAATAACGCACACCCACTGGCGCTCCACTGCAACCCGCTCTGCACTCCATGGGTACAAACAATGTGGGGTTTTCCTTAAGACCTATGATAAGACGGACATCTGACTCTCTTGACTCCCTTAAGTCAATATCTTTTAAATGAGACCATCTCACAATATCTTCTCTCTTGGGAATACAGCTACTCGACACAGGGATCTGATCAACAGTTATGACATTCAACAACTCTTCAGACACACTTCCATCCATGGACACTATGACAAGATCAATCATGTGACCCTCAACTTTCTTTGATCCTGTGACCCCTGTAAGTTCAAAGTTCAGCTTTGTTCCCCATGAATCAAGTTTGTCACACAACTGTTCCTTGCATAGTGTCACCTCACTTCCACTCTCTAGAAGTGCATAAGTCTCAACAACTCTATCTCCCCCTTTGACCTTGACCTTGATGGGAATGACCCCCAAACACACTCTACTGTTCCCGGCCCCAGTTGCAACAGTCACAGAAGCACTTGTAACTTTCTCCTGATCTGTCTGTGGGCCCTTAGCTGTTGCTTCACTACTCTGAATGCTGTTCTCTACTATAGTAGGACTTGTATCACTAGGGCTATTCACACTACTCCCACCCTTTCTGTCAGACTGCTGTCCAGATGTGGGGTGTAACAGAGTGTGATGTTCCTTACCACAACCTTCGACCTGACATTTGAATGTTGTCTTGGGACACCGATCCTTAAAATGCCCTCCACTTAGACATTTGAAACAAAGTTGACTACTCAATGCCAGTCTGTTCCTATCACTGTAGGTTAACTACTTAAACTTATCACACTTCCACACTCCATGCTCTCCTGAACAAGCCACACAGTTTCCCTTGGAATATAATGCACCTTGTGAATCCTTATCCTTACGAGAGTGACTAGTTAACTTGGTTGCCAATGTAGTTGCTTTCGGCACAAATTTTCTAACTTTCTCATCACCTCTCTTTCTGTCTTTCTGGGAACTTGACAACAAGTCTTCTCCAAACTCATTGTTGACAAGTTTAGCTCTGTCTTTCACAAACTTCAAGAAGTCAGAAAATCTCGGTCTTTCACCATCTTCGATAATCCTACCTGCTCGCTCCGTCCATTTCGCTTTCAGAAACAATGGAAGTTTCTTGTTCAATTCCCTCAAGGTGTTTACATGATTCAATTAACTTTCATACTCTGCGCCCATACCTTTCAGGGTTCTGTCTGCAACTTCTAAACTTCTCGCAAATTCCAACAATGCTGGACCCCCTCCATTTTTTACCGGTGGCAAATTTTCTAGCTTTCTAATATGTGCCCTTGCTATTATATGGGGCAGGCCAAAATTCTCCTTAAGTGTTCTTTTAGCTATTTCGTATCCCTCTGAGACTGGCAAATTTACACAGCTCTCGATCGCTTCACGAGCCTTTCCCTTACAGTGCTGAATCAAGAACTGTAAATTCCTTGCATTGTTCTCACCCTCTAAACAAGTCTCAAAGTTATGCATGAAGGATATATAATCCACAGGGTTACCTTCAAAGTTCATGTGTTCAATCTTGGGCATGTTAATAATTTGATTCAATGCATTGACTATGTGTTCCCCAGTGTTCCCTGAATTAACTGATGTTGATAGGGGCTTTGACTTGTCATGTAGCTCATTACTCACATGGTTCTGGGTTTGGGATTTTCCCGCAATAAAGTGACAACCATTGCCCAGTTGGGATCCTTTCCCCTCCAATTCTGTCGAGCTCAGCTTAGGACTGGGACCCACTCCAGATGAATTCAGTTCCAAAGGGGGATCTACTGTTGGTGGGCTGAGCCTCAAATAAGAATCTGGGCTGAGCTTCAAATAGGAATCTGCTTCAGATGAATTCAGTTTTAAAGGGGGATCTACTCTTGGTGGGCCCTCAAACGTCTGAGGTACATCTGGCAAACAGTGTCTACTTTGACCCTCAGTAGCTCTCTATTATCCCCAACTGAGCTAACACTTCCTTCTCCCCCACCTTTTATGCACTGTGAATAGCTGACATAAGCCTTTTCTGCTTCCATCTCAGCTTCCATAATTTCTTGTATAAATTTCAGTTCTGAGCCTTTACGCTCGAGTTCTTGCTTTCTACGCTCAATTTCTTGCCTCTTTCTAACATGTTCTACGTTTAATTTAGCCAAAATCAATTTCTCTTTCCGGTGACTAGCACCGCTCGAACTACCATACATGTAACTGGTAACAGAGGACTTTTTACTCACAGTTTTGGCCTTTGATCTTCTGCTTTTTCGATCGCTTGTACATGTAACCGAATTGCTCTTCTTTATCAGCCTGTCAAGTTCCACCTTTTTTCTAAATTCTTCGTTGTAGACAAGCTGACATTTTTCCCTCTCAAATTCAAAGTCAAGCACCTCCATTAAGCTGTCATGTGCTTTGACGAATTTGTGCCATGTTTCTTCATACTTCTCGCACATGGTTTGGACGTCGGCGTCGCTACTGCCATCTTGAATAGCACTTTCAATTTCGCTGTGTTGTTTTCTGATCAATCCCAGATATCCAGCCCTCGACCTTTTCAACCTCAAGGCCCTTTCTGCCCTGTCTTCTTGTTCCTTTCGTCTCAAAGAATATGTTTTCATCCTTGCTCCTGGTCCAGCAGCCTTCCTGGCTCCAACTGGCTGTGAACGAACCGACATCATTCAACAATTGCTTAGTTCCAAATCCGAATAATGGGGACACATGAAACGGTTAACCGCACAATCCAGGCTCAATAAACAAACTTCGGACTCTCAATCGACACTTCTACCACAGGCGAGTCGAAAACTTTACTGTGACTACGGCAAGCCGACAGTGAGTTCAATGTAACAACTTAACTCAACTCCGGGCGGACATCTTACTGATCAAGTGGCAAACCGACAGTGAAACGCACTCGAATTAACAGTTTACACTGACTTTAAAAATGATCCTGTTCGTGTGGTTTTCTGAAACAACTTTTAAATTGAAAATAATTTAGCTATAAAATACAAGTTCGGGTACGGTACTGAACTAAAAGAACGTATTTGTATCGTTCAGAACGATAATTATCTAATTAACGGAATTTTCATTATTTTTGACGTCATAAATGTAATACCACAAATTACCATGCGATAAAAGTTCAGTTGGATTCAGCAAGACCTTGGACACACTACCGGGTAAATATACTTTTGTTAAGATTATCCTGTAATAATATTAAGTAACCATACTGTATTACAGATTCCGAACAAGTCATAAGACGTCGGAACAAGTCATAAGACGTCAGAACAAGTCATAAGACGTGATTATCAGATTCACTCTACCACTTTAATGAAATAAAGGTTTGGACCCGATAGTCATACCTTGTTGGATCAATACAGTATCCACTCTAAAAACGTCTGAGTAGGATGTTCATACTTGTACATATCAGGTAAACTACAAAATATAATGGCTGATTCACGGATATAGAATAATGATTATGTATATATTAGGCAATTGAATATTTATCAGTAGAGTAGTTTTGACCATATGAACGACCTTTTTAATCGCTACATGTCCCTGTGAAGCTTCTAATTTGCTTTGAATTGTGTTTTAGGCAGCAATTTAGCAATCGCCGGCTTTCAAACGGAAATACGGGTTTTCGAAAGTGAGAGAATGATACACTATAGTACGGGTTTTTATATTGAAATGCTCAAATGATTTGATTTGATTTGCCTTCCTCGAGGTTTTGCCTGTTAATTACGCAAATTGCAATTGGAAGGAAAGTTATGTTCCTTTCTCCTGTCATACCCCTTTTGCTTTTAGTTAATCTATTAATTTTATTACTTAGCTTTTAGTATTTAGAAACAATAACATCATTGTTGTGGCGAATGCATTAAACTAAATCTAAAACTAATTTTCTAGTGCAAATAGCGTTTTAGGCGATCAATGATTCCTTCTATAGTCTAGGTATACACCAGTGCACAAGACACAATTCACGAAACACCTGTTGCTGCGAATCTTGATTGTTTCCATTTGTCTTCTAACGCTCAATCTGTTAATCAATGTTATGGTTCATCGACGGCAGTGTACAACATTTATAAGTCAAATAACTACTGCATTCGAATGCCGTATCTATGCTTTTTAAGAGGTTAGTTGTGACTACGGCAAGCCGACAGTGAGTTCAATGTAACAACTTAATTCAACTCCGGGCGGACATCTTACTGATCAAGTGGCAAACCGACAGTGAAACGCACTCGAATTAACATTTTACACTGACTTTAAAAATGATCCCGTTCGTGTGGTTTTCTGAAATTACAACAATCATAATAAAGTTAATCAATAAAGTTCCATTCAGATATATTACTTGGAAAGAAAAACAAATGAAACTCACCGACTGTTCGGCCATATCAAACAAGAAAGTTCTTCTGTCCGCCATGACTCAACTCGCAAGTGAGCTGGCTCTGTTCCTCATGGCATATAAATGATATAATCACGTGATCAAAAAGGTCAAAAAGAAAAAATAAATCCCTGTGGGGAGTCGGGAGCCACACATTATATCAGTAATTTTAGTTTTTGTAATACTGGAAATATAGTAAACTGCATATGAAAACAATGGTACAATCCTGTACTGTAAAATTTGCATGCACTTGGCTGCACGATAGACATGAAAAAGCCAACCTTTAGAGAGATATTTAGCTCGACTCTTTTCAAAATCACAGCAAAACCAAAGCTTTTGAATTGCTTTTTGACAAAGGTATACTGGTAGTAACAGTAACAAATTAGTGATTTGAAAATAAACAAAGTTTTGTTATTATACTACTACAGTTAGTCAATAAAACACTCTGCTGTCAAGCTTACAGATCGTAAAAAGATTACCCGTTCTGTCAATTTGTGGTAAACAAAAGATCGAAAAAAATCATTTCCCAGTGCAAGTTTTAAATTTCTCTCGATGGCTATAATTTATCATAATTCTAGTCTGTTATCCGTCAATAAATATCACATTGCAAAAAATCTGCCTAGCATTACAGTGTTTGATTATAAAGCTACACAACAATTTATGTATGCCTTCTTCGCAATTATTTTCATCAAAATTATATAATTATAATGAATTTTTTTGTAACTTGAAATATTATTAACAAAAACACACTGGCCAGTACAATTTATGTCTGTAAACAACAGCACATTTTTGTGTAATGAGCGCTGTTATGCATCTGCCCAATCAGAAATAAAACATTCAGATGCGCTCGTAACAATATCCAGCCATACTACATACTAAACTGTCTAATACGATATATTTATTCTACAGACTGTTAGTAGTAATTGAATTCCAGTAATTGTAGTAGTACGGTAGTAATAGTCTGCAGTACAGTGTAGTACTTAGTTGTAGCAGTAGTAATAGTAATAAGTCAGAGTAATATTATTATTGAATAATTATAATAATAGTAGTGATTTGATAATAGTTATTCTATTAGACTAGTAATTGAATTCTTATTCTATTCTAGTTAACAATGTTGTATATAGCATCCTCTTTTTAATGCCAGCAGTATTCAGATCTCCTAAACAGAAGATTTGAATTAGCTGCTGCTTGTAAATGCCATCATGAGAATGAATTTTGCACTTCTAGTCAAAAGCAGCCTCGTAGACTATTTTATCAGTCCTTTTCACCAGAATGCATCAGACAGTGTAAAAATTGCTTCAGCATGAAATTCTGAATAATTAAGCTTTTAGTTCTCAAACTTTAAAAGGTTCAAATCATTTTGCCCATTTTATCAGATTTTTTATGTTATCATGCTTATTTATCATTTTGTATAGGATTAAGTGAAACTTTTTCACCTCTTTATTTTTCAAGCTACGTGTATTTGGCATAGAATCAAGTGAAATTTTTTCATATTTTTGAGTTCATTTTTCTTGTTGTTTTGACGTCATAATTGGAACTTTTGTCTAACGTTTACAAGAGAAATCACATGGTAGGACTTGGCATTCTTCATTGCAAATTTGTTTGAGGGAGTGGATCTAGTGATGTTGGGTGATGCCCACCCATAGATGTTTCAGTCAACATAGTGCTGTCACTTTGAGGTGTGAAACCTTTCTGGTATTTTTTGTTATTTCTGACACAGTAAAATACATTGAATTTATGTCAAACTGCTATCTAATTTAGGCTTGAAAACCCTTTTTTTAGATGGAATAATGAACATATTGTGTTACTGACAGTATATTGTGTTTTGTTGCACTGTACTGTATTATATAATATTAAATTCTACTGTATTGTACTGTATAATTTGTATTGTATGGTATGTTATAGCTGCAGCTGTGTTTTATT
>JAOBYF010011015.1:0-13421 GCA_025403605.1 Parazoanthus darwini
CGAGCCATCACATTAACACACAACGGAGCTGTTTTGTGTGTCACGACAATAACCGACGACAAAGCTGCCGGCTTAATTTGTGTGTCACCACAATATCAAGCGACAGAGTTGCTTTTTGCAAATCCACAACAATACTCGACAATAGAGCTGTTTGTGTGTCACCTCAATAACAGACGACAGAGCTGCAGTTTGTCTGTCACCACAATAACAGACGAGAGAGCTGCTTTGTGAGTTACCACAATAACAGACGAAAGAGTTGCTTTGTGTGTGTCCAGGGCGGTAGCATAGGGTAGTACCGCCGAGAGCCGAAGTCGGGAGCCTTCTAAGAGGGGAGGAGATCCGGGGGCATGCTACCCCGGGAAAACTGAAAATTAGTTCACTAAAAACGTAAAACTTGGGTTTTAAACACCATGTGAAACAAAATCAGAGTCTAAAACTAGTAAAATATTTCCAGTTTTCCTCAGACTTGGGGCAATTTGCTGAGCTTGACACATTTGACATATTTGCTGGGGAAAAACTTGGGGGGGGGAAGGTCCCCCGGCCCCTCCCCTTGCTACGGTGGGCACATAACCTTTAGAATGATTTCTATTTTGGTAATAAAGTTGTGTTGGCGTAACTTGTTATGACTGATGTTGTACTTCGTCCAGATCGGTCCCGGCTGTCTCCATAAACTACGCTTTCCACTCATCATGCTCAAGTTAACAAATCCAGGATTTCTCTTAACGTCCACCCCTACGTTTCTTTCTTTCCTTTTTCTTTATAAACTGACAACTGACAACCAAACAACGTCTCTCATATTTATTGAAAACGATTTATCTGCTAATCAACAATGACTAAACACTTAATTGCAACACGCACGAATCGTGTTATTACTGAATGGTACGTTTGTATATCTCTTAACTTGTCCGAGTTAATAATCAAATATATCCATGCAACGCACACGTATATTGAACTGATCGGTTTGCTTATTTTACAAATAAGCCTTGCTGAGGGCGAGCAAAGTATCTAGTCTCAGCCTTCGGCCATGATAATTGATATGGCAAAATGCCTTTACTGAATACGACTTTGTAAGTAGAAAAAAACTACAGCGGGCATAATTATTTGTAAGTTAATGATCGATCTTTTACTAGAACACGTTTTACTATGCAAAAAATTCTGTTTTATGGAGATAAGTTCATCAAATGAACGAAATGGCTATAGTGTTAATTGTTTAATTACTACACTCAGGAAGGCATCTTGACCGAGCGGTATAAAGTGTTGAGTTCGAGTCCTCTGCCCGCCGGTCACACTGGTGTATATAGCCTTTTGGCCAGCCTTCCTGCCAGTTGGGGTTTTTAAACCTTATATTTTGTTGTGCGTATTAAGGCACTGAAAAGCCCCTTAAGGGGAAATGTCACTAAAAAACTTTTTTTTAAATTTGTGCAAGAAAGAGCTAACACTACTAATACTCCTATCAAGGTTAAGTCAGGGGGGTGAGAGGGGAGGGAGGCCGCGCATTAGTAGGGCATTTAAACTGAAAAACTTATGTTCAAACTCCCCCCGCCAACCCGGGAAAACACTAACGATCAAACATGTCGGCACCCTTTCACTCGGTAAAATGTTTCAAAAAGCCTATTAAAACTATTGTGCTTTACACTGATTGGAGCATAATTATGTATACCTATGTTGAACAAATATATAAATATATTCTGTTAGCTTCATTTTACCAAATCAAGGGGTTGGAAAAAACCTTCCCAACCCCCCAAAGCTTTCTAGGGTCAAAGGAGCTCTTCACAGCTGAATCAATGCTTTTTGTCTAGAAATTAATTTTTGCTATATTTATCCTATAAATGAAAGCCATAATTATCCACCAAAATAGACCTTTGGTCAATCATTTGTGCCATGATCCGATGCACTTCGAATTCATTACTTTGTATTCGGGCTCCGAACATATATCAGTGAGATCTCTGATAGGTCAAACAGCTATAATGTAACTTACTGTCGCCTACAACAGACCATCCGAACCATTTGCCTCTGGGAAAACTTAACTTAGTATCTGAACGGTGCTTGTTTGTATATTTTACCTACTTAGTTTCCGTGTCAATAAACCTTGGAAAAGAACACGTATATGCCAAAGAAGTGCAATATCACATGGTCAATTACAAAAGCAAAGCGCCGCTACTGAACTGTTACTGGCGATATTGCCGTGTATGTTCATAACGGTTGGAGGGTACTCAGTTGTTGGTCTGCTCGAAGAACATGAAGTCCTGCATAAAAGAAAAGAACAAAAATGGACATGAGAAGTGTTAAAAACCTGTTAAAGGCCGATCATTTGATTTGGGGGTAGGGCATGATGTACACACAGTTTGGGGGCTTTTAACATTCATTTATGCCTGGACTAAGCGTGCAGTCCTTTTTGGACAAATCCATTCTTTCCAGGGGTGGATCCAGAAATTTGAGAAAGGGAGTGCCGGGACCCTAATTCTGGAAAGAGGGGGCAGGAAAACAGCATTTGGAAGGTAATTTCAGTTATTTTCTTTTAAATCTTTTGTAAAATTCTTGACAAAACGGGGGGCGCGGCCCCTCCCTAAACCCGCCCTTTCTTTCAGTTTTCGGGAGAGTTGTAATACAGGGTTCAAAGTTAAGTGTTAATAAGTGTTGAAAATCAAAACGTATTTACACATCTTTTATAAGAACCGGTGAAAGTTAACTGAGCCTACGGATTTTCCTAATTCCACCAAAACATTTGCTTTAATTTTCTTATAAACAAGGTTTAAAACATATAAAGAGTGTTTAAAATGCTGTGGTTGTAACCAGGCATGTTTAAAATTGTAATAAAAGAGTTGACTCTGGTTAAAATAGTTTGAAAAGTAAAACGTCACTGAAGTGATCGAAACGCTTTACTTTTTCAACTATTTTAACCAGAGTTAACTCTTTTATCAAAAAAGAGCGTATCATCTTAAAATTTTATGTTGTATTTGCCGCAGAAGGTCCTTAAATCTACAGCCGGAAAACGGCTCTAAAAGGTCCTTAAAAAGTCCTTCAAATTCGTGTTGAGTTACGGTGAAATCGTTGTACTTACGATTAGAAAGCAGGCTCCCATAAGGACTGCCTTCATCTTTACATCGAGATCAAGAGGAACTGAAAACCAATGCGCATGACGTAAGCAACTTCACGGTAACAGAAAGGAAAGACAAAGTACATGTATTGTGCAAAATATGACTACAGAGGAACTGACATTTGTTACAAAACATAACGTCCTGTTATTGGCCCTTCGAACATTTATGAACTAAACAAAGAGTTATCAGCAAAAAAGAATGAAGTATTTCCATATATGTGATAGCTTACAAGAGATCCCAAAGGTTTCTGCGTCTGTGAACATCTCTCGCACGAGGCCTGCCCATTGCTTGGTAACCTTGCCGATTGGAGTCTCCCCTTCAAGAGGCAAAACCTGAAATCGAGGCAAAGCGTCGCTGGAAAACATTCGACTATATCAGTTTACTATATCATTACTAGTAGTAAGCCAGTCTTGTTGACTTGTGCTCACTTCGGTCTAGTGTTTGGTGTGTCTCCTCAATTTTTCCCTCCTAAAATTCTCACCCAATTTTCCTACATAATGTAACCACCCAAAACGTCAACTAACTACAGACGATCCTTTGATTGTTTACAGGAAAACACCGCCGTTCAAGAAGAATTAATGAAAAATACCTTTTGGCGAGTATTTGATGAACGTATTTCTGTTTCTTTTATTAAACATAAAGGAAATGTTTCGTTTATTCTTAGACAACTTATATGGTGTTTCCTGTTAATACCACAGCTACAAAAAACACCAAATTTTTCAAAAAATACAATAATTTTAAAAATTTTCCAAACGCTTCCTAAAAAAATTCAAAAATTTCCATATTCTTCCAGATTATTTTCGATTATTTGCGAATTTTTCAATTAAATAATGCTCCCGGGTGACAGTGTTAGTTTAGGTTTTAATTCCACACGTGCTATTAATTGTATGATGTTAAGGAGATACTCACAGTCGAGCAGCCAATCAGAGGCCAGTATTTTTTGCAAGTGTGGTATTTGAGGAACAGTTTCTTACATGAAAGTTCACGTCGCTTCCACAACTGCAGGGGCAGCAAGGGCCATCAATCCGCAACACCTTTTCTTGTTGAGCATTCAAGATTCTAAACTTTGGCTTCCACAAAGTCCACCTGTTGATGAGAACCGACAAGTACTGGTCATGACGAGCTTCAACTATCCCCATCAATTTAGGTTTTAAAAAGACCCGGATTGAATGATCGGAAAGAAAAGAAGTATCTCATTGTAGTCCAAAGTAAATAATTTAACTTAGGTGGTGCTACACATTTTAACTTTTTCGTGTAGCAATACGTCTTGTTACGGCGTTACCAACTGCAAGGTCATTGCTGCTACACAAACCGAATGTTGCGCGGTCACACAGCGTTATTCGTGCAGCTTGCAACGATTTGAGTTTCTTGGAAGAGAAGAGGCTGGAGCAAGGTTGTCATGTATGCGCTGACAAGTCTGTTTCTTAAGATTTGATATTCCACTAACAATAAAACAATAGAAAATTGGGCCACCAGAAGCCCATTTCATGTATTGTACACTTATAATTTTAAGACCAGCATTCGAGTCGCAAATAAAGGTTCTCCTTCGGGCCTGATAGAAGATATAACACCCGCACGGCTTAAATGATAAAATACAATAAAATAAAAACAACTAAATTAACCGAGAACATCCCTCCGAACCCTTAAAAGGGCATAATATTAGATAAAAACAAAAAGGAACAACAAAACACAAGGGAAATATCGAAACAGAAGCAAAACTTACTCTTGTTCAATATATCCCACCACTTGTCCGGGAGGGGACTGGACTTCAATCATCTGAAGGCAGCATGGACAACAGCAGCATTGACACCGGAGGGGTCGGGATAAGTGGATCACCTCCCGCTGCATGTTGTCTAAAATCTTCATTTCAAAGGGACGTCCAGGCCCGCAGCATTGTCGCGTGCAACAGTCGGTATCTATAGAGTATTTAGGAGGCACTTTAGCGACATGTATGGCCGTCTATGCGGCTGTCTCTCCGTCTAAATCATTCCATTACCTGGAGTTTATAAACTTTTAAAAATTGCATATTCTAGCTTTAGCACAATACGCCGCTTACTATGCTGTGTGCTTCATTATACATGTACTACTCGCAAGCTTTTTGATAACCCAATCAATTGCAAACTGCCGTGAATCATGGTACCTCACCAAGGACAAAAGAGAAACAAACCAATTTATAAACACCAAAATCGTCCTTTTTCTAGCAAATGCTTTTCGTTCTTACCTTCGGCAGCAAAATATACTTGTTGACCCAAAGAGTTACATATCTTGTATTTGTTGTTTGTCTCGAAGCCGGTAAAAGCTGAAACATGAAAGCAGTTCGTTAAATCAAACATAAAAACGTAATGTTCTGGATTTCTCAAAAGCATTCCTGAACCTGCAGGCCAGGAGCTGGAAAAAGGGGCCAACTACTTCACCTTGTTATCATACGACAACAACAATCTTTTTTATTTCCCATGTTGATTTACATACATAATTTACAAGATTAAGAAAAATAAAGTAAAGAAATGGAGGGGACTGGCCACCTGAAATAACAAAAGCTAACAGTAACAGGTAGCCAGGTGCACAAGTTGAAAGACTATTATTACACACTCTTGTTTCATGGATGGTGGCTTAACGTTTTTAATATTTTTAGGATCTCAGCTTCAAACGTTGTTTAAAGTGTTCTGAATATATTTTGGAGTTGTGTCTGTACAAACACATTCAAATGCTGCTTCCGACATCTAACTCAGTTCATATATGTATCCAAATGTGTTGCTATCAAAGGCTGTTTCCAACATCTAACTCAGTTCATGTATGTAAGTATGTGTGTGTGTATGTATGTGTTTATAATGCTATTGCAGTTACAGGGAATAAACATAGTATTTGTTGCTTGTTGCTATTGTTAACTTACCTTCCAATAACTCGACTTGCTGTTGTATGAGAACCTGGTCAACGCACGCGAGATATTCAAGTCCTGGTGGGCAACCTATGGGGGCTTGGGGCAGAGGCATCCACACCACTTGGCCCGGTTGAACAGGGACACCTTTGAGCAAACATCAACAGATTCTTAAGACACGTTTACACTGACTTGTCAAGTATTTATATTCACGTACCTAGCTGTTCCATTTCGTACTCCATATAAGACAACGAACAAAAAACCGTTTACCGACATAACTAGCGCAAAATCCATGCATATATGATCTAATGCATGAATGGGTTATAACTGATCTTGGAGAAGAGTTCAGCTTGTTGACCTTGTCGACCCATCGTATGAGTAGCTAAGAATTTACAAGTTTAATTTTTTTTCATAAGAACAAACTCCATGCGGAACAACTGAAGTTCTGATTTGCCCAAATTTTCATACAAGTTTACAACAATCTCTGGCTCACGATACGTTTTAGATCAAGAAAAAAACAAGTTTTCAAGTAATGATTTTGAAATAAGAGAAGTTTAAAATCTGTTTGGCAGGGTTAAAATGCTAGAAAATAATGAAAAACTCGATTCTCGGCCAAATTTTATGATTCTTATTATAAAAAAGGTTGTAATTGAAACTGAATTGGGAGAAGCACTGGGACTCGACGCATCTGTGGCCGGTTGATTGCACTTTATTTAGGCATCCGTCCACACTACTGTGTTTTTCAGACGAAATCTTAACGATTGCACCGTGGCAATACTATCGTTTTTGCGAGTTTTGACCATTCACACTAAAACCCTCAAAAACGCTAAATGTGTTTGTTGTGATGAAGGCACAACAATATGTACATGCCCTTGAAAGAAATGTGAAGACTGGATTAGAGCTGACGTGATGCGAGTGACGTCAGCGTTTTTGACCGTGTCTCGGTTCTCCAACAAAATGTAGTACCGGGGCGGTGCCGTTTGAGTATTTTCTATTTATCCGGTATTGTCGATTACGACCAGTCGCTGCGGTTCCCGGAGCCCACGAGTTCTCAGAACTGGTTCTGGCCAGAATAGCGCCGCTCATGGCTCAGAGCCGTTCAGTTCTCCCACTCCGGTCGGCCAAAGAGGGAATTTTGACAGTTAATGAGTTATGGCGATTTCTATATAAACTGGCCAGAACCAGTTCTTTCCGGCTGGCCGGATCGGATAAAAGGAAAGCAACCTTTACTTTAGCCATTAAATTCTCCTGAAAAATAACCACTATCCGCGGTGCAGAAGTTTGAGTGATTTTAAAAGTTTAGATAAAAAAATTATCTTTTAACTTTTTGGTGTTTATGAACTGAACGTCAGTTTTAATAGACCCCAAATTTTAATTATGTCGATTTATGAGCACCGATCGCCAAACCAATAATAATTTAATAGTGTGTTGCGCAACAGGTTTTGAGTCCTTAATATATACATACTTAAGACTAAAACGACGCTTACGTTTCTTTCATAAAAAAACCCACGGAACTGTAATTGTATATTCAGTTTCAGCAGTTTTGGTAAATAATAAAACTGAAAGAAATCCCAAATGATTTGTAGTGGACCTTAACTTTCAAAACATTGTTGTGGTGTTGATTGAATAAATATTTTGTGTAGAGTCCTTAGGTCCATATATTAAACTTAAAGATTCCCTTTATCGGACATGAGTTTGTTTTTACTCTTCTCTGAATAATTGAATAGAAATGTGTCGGTCTTTTCTAATATTTCTTCATTTGTAACGCCTCGGCTGATTAGCACATGCATGAAATAGCCAGGCGGAAAACACCTTATCCGACAAGAAGAGTTAAAAATAAAACATGAATCATAAATTGCAAAACATGATCACTTTAAAACGGACCCTCTGAAACATCTATTCGGTTACAACGGCCCAAAGAGAGGTTTGATATTCACAACTGACTAGCAGAAGCGACATGGTCTCGGTTTCGTGAAGCTGTTGTTTGAAAAGATAATTATATTCTTCGTAATCCATCTCGAGCTTGAGACTGTCAAAGCTAAATATTTACAAAAGTCAAAGCACAGTATCGAATACAAAGTGGAACTTCTTCCGAATTCGAAGAAGATCGAAGAGAAAATTACATGTCATTCGTTTAAACAGCGCTGCCTGCAAAACTAGCAGCATGGCGTGCGATATTTAAGAGTTTCAAACGGTAAATACCGGCCAGTGAGTCGGTTACACCGCATATCGCCCTTGCCAACGTGCATCCTAACGACTACTGAACTAAAACGATATACGACAAACATGGAACCCAAAATGATCTTCTTTGTAATTTAAAGAAAAAGAACTTAGAGTTGCTGTAGCTAAAACTGAGATGAAGGCTTCTAAAATTAATTTAATTGCTGCTGCATTCTTTACACTCGTTGGCAACGTGTTTTAAAGAACTATCAAAACAAGAACGCACTATTTTAAAGTTACTAACCTGGTTGGGCGACGACAGCCTGTTGGTTTGTGAAACCTTCAACTTTCTGATCACCTGAATATTGGGCTGCCATGATAGGTATCAAGACATAAATTGATACGAGTTGTCCAACTTATTTCAATGTTCGTCGTCGAGCAACACACCTTCTGACCAATATGCAAATATAGCTTTCGATTCGCAAAATATAAACATTCGAGTGAAGACTGATTAGCCTCGACTCCGTTTATCTCTGTCTGACGATTGGATTATTTTTTTAAAAAAAATTCTGATCAGATCGTCATTTCACGTGTAACTACATTTTTCAAACTTTGTTTATTGCAGGATTACTTGCAGTTGCATTTGTTTTAATATGAACGAAGTTTCTTGTGTTCTTCAGTGTTGCATAATTTTACACCCTGATAATTTTAGCTTGGTTTCATCATAGTAAACATTATTTACAATCCAGAAGACACAAAATAGGAAAGTAAACAAGTAATTCGCCAAAATTTGTTTCACAGTTAACGAAAACCATCCTAACAAAACTAAAAGTTGAAACTGATGATTCTGTTAACAGTTGACTTTAACAATACAGTTCTTGTTCCTGAAGGATTTTGTTATCTTTGCGATACACAAGACAAAATAAATGATTATTGAAACTGTTGATAAATGTCCTCTTCTTTTGAAGAGTATCAATGGCTTAAGCAGGTAATCAGTCGTCTTCAAACATATCTTCTGCAGCTTGTCACTGATTAAACTACAGTAGGCCTGGTAATATCACTGGACAATAACCTGCAAATAAATTATACAAAACATAGCTGCCGGTTACCCACCACACGAAAGGATCTTACGCAATTTCACGATTCGCAACACTTGAAGAATGTCTGGATTCTTTATTTAGGTCGTGAACACGAAGTAAAGTTGTTGTGGACCATTAAACGCGTGAAAGGTTTCGAGTTATGACTTTCACGAACTGGTTTCCATGGCGGTGGGCATGAACAATACTCTTCACTATTCAAATTTCCGGTGCTTTCCGTGGGCTGACGTGATGTTTTGAAAGTATGGTCGCGTCGGTCAACTACAAACGTGGTTTTTTTGTTTAAATACCGTAATGATTCGATTTAACGCCCTGGCGCTTATTTACTTTTGGTACCACGAGGGAGGGTGCTAGTTCGGGAAAGAGCTCTTATTCGGGATAGGGCGCTTATTCGGGACAGGGCGCTTATTCGGGTCACGGCGCTCATTCGGGACACGGCGCTCATTCGGGACAGAACGCTTATTCGGGACTGGGCGCTTATTTCTTTTTAAAGAAAACAAAACTTGTTGGGCATGTACCAATGGAACTTTTCTTCCCTATGTTCGCCTTTCTTAAAGCCCGCAGTAAGAACGAAGTGCAAGTCAGCGTGGCTGGTCAAGTCCCTTCGTCCTTCCTGGCCAGAACAACCAGCCGACCACAAAATTTAATTTGAACAAAAACTTCAAGTCGAGGTCAGTAGGGCCAAAATATAGCAAATGTATGAGAATTTGGAACTTGACCTCGCCTTGAAGCTATTGTTTATATGGACACTTGAGCAAATTCTGAAAGTGGTGTATTCCTGTGTTGGGGCAAAAGTGACGACTCATCACTTTAGCCCCCATGAGGGAATGGATCTCAGGCAAACATTTGCATTAGAAAAATAGTGTATTGATCAGCCTGTTTCGGCTATCCATTGAACCAAATCCGTCAATTTGCTGGTTTGCACTCAATCCCAGAGCCTCAAAACCAAGATACTAAAAATATAGAGTCGCGGTGGCTTTAAAAAATCTTTTTCTTTTAAACCGCCGGCCGCAAACTCGCGTATTTCTCGATACAAATAACGTCAACGATCTTCGTCAAGTCGATTTGGCATAGTATATGGCGGGAGACCACTTGGAGGAAGTTTAGGCTCTACCTCGGTGTAAAAACCCACGACTGACGTCACCCAGCCTGACTAACGTCAGACCGGGTTCACCAGTGGTGAAGGCGAGAAATCGCCCCACAATATTGATACGTTGCACTCTTCTACCCATAGATTGATAAATATGCTTTAGTTACGTTATACATTTCAGGTCAATATACCTGCGTTAACCAGACGTCGAGAACGTTAATGACGTCAATTCACCTCCCATAATTGTGACATCATTTGTGCACCTCTCAGAAAACCTTTTGACGTCAGTCGTGAAGTTCGTCACAGAGGTAAGCCCGAAGTTTGCGGAATACACTTTTACTGAAAATACTGAATAAACATAGCGTTTTTCAAGAACGTATTTATTTTTCATTCACACAACGGGCAAATAGGCGAAGCACAACTAACAGTTACAAATTATCTGTTTCTCACAAAAGAACAACGTGCACATGCTCATCAGTTTGTGAGGTCATCTTCCTCACATGCATATCTATACACGTAAACAGAATTCGCTACTCGTGCATGTTCGCTTGAAACAAAAAATATTTCCATCCGGACTGGGTTACTTTACAACAAATTTTTCTCTTTCCTTCAAGTTCTGACAGCCTTGAATTGCCAGTAACTCTATTAACCGTTCTTGAACTTTGATCAATTTCACTTCAACTTTGCCAAAGGAATTTGGTGAACATTGCAAGCAGTAACAGTAGAAGACTTAGTAACATTAGAATCGCCGGTTTACCAAACTCACTTGTGAAATTGCACTAACAGTTGTGACATTTACATCTCTCAAAAGGGTATTTTCATTTTCTTGATAGAATATCATATTTTCAACGATATATTCACAATTATATAACATAGCGCAATATTCTGAGTACATAAAATAACGTCTACATAGGTCTGGAGGTCAGGCTGTACGTTGTATCTCGGCCTCAGATGTTCTTAAAAGTGTTCTTCGTACTCTATTTAAAGGCCCAGTCATCCCAACATCTACCTCTGTTCATTTACTGATATGTGTATATACTCAAAAGCTGTGCTACAATTTGTTTACCAAAAATCAAATGTGGAATCTCAATGCATGCTCTCTCGCGAAATTTGGTAGAAGTTCTCGGTTCCTTCTTCAAAACTGATAGAAATAAACACTGTTTTCTTAGTATCAGCCTGAAGTGTGTTCTTAGTCCGCACGTTCCTAAATTATAGCTGTATTTTAGTCTCAACGTTGATATAAAAAGGTTCTTATAAAAAAAATGCATGGGAAGCATATTCCACTTAAAAAATTGGCATCTGCCTTCTACTGCATCATTTGTTGCATTTTTGTATTAAGTCATTTGTTGGCTTAAAAAAGATGGAATTATGGCAACGGGTCATCTCAATTGAAAACGCTGGTATTCGATAGTATCTTCCAGATTTCTGTTACATTTCCTGCAACAATCAATAAATGAACGATGCAGCACGTGGATCGCTGCATAGAAACATTTTCTGAGGCTGAAAATCCATTGTAGCCAAGCTGAAATGATTTGACGTTAGTCCCAAAAGTACGTAAATCCAGTCAGTTACACTATAGTTACACTTACGGGTAAAAACTGTATTCCTTCACTATTCAACAAAATGACTTATCATACTTCTTATACCAGCATCAACCATTACTATTACTCTTTACTATTACTACTTTGTTTAAAAGGACGATGCAAACCCTGTTAAAACAACTGAACCTAAAACCGAAAAACCCATACGTTGGATGTCACGCGCAAGCCGATGATTACTGACATAACTAAAACTACTAAACAACAAAACCTAGCTATCAATCCAATGCAAGATACAAAACCAGCAGATATGCAAGGCCCGAGTACCGGCCATAACAAGTGCTATTAACCACTGAGCAGGCTAGGCCATATTTTCCAGCGGTTTCATAGGCACACGACTGTTGGTGGTGGTCATTATGGCCGGGTTGGGCTGAGTACCAGGCACGACCACGATCGCTTGGCCAGCGGAAGGTTTGCTGGAGCTACAACAACCACAGCAGCAACAGCAGCAGCACAGGACGATGGAGATAAAAACGGCCACAGGAACCAAGATAATGACCACCTGAAGAGTAGTACCCAGCTCACGCCACCAACGAACAATCCCTGTAATAATAATAATAATAATAATAATAATAATAATAATAATAATAATAATAATAATAACAATCAGAAGAAGAAGAACAATAATAATAAAAATAGTGACATAAATAATGATGATGATGATAATGACGACGATCCTGTTGATGAAGACAACAACAACAACAATTATAATCTGTAATAATAACAATAATAATAATAACAATAGAACCTTTAAAATTAGCTTTAATTGACAGTAACAAAAAGGATGGTGACTGGTATGTTTACCCATAGTTCTTAGCGCAATCAGTGAAAACCTCAAACTAAACCCTTACTGTACAGGAATAAATATCGCAAAAGTATTTGGCTTTCTCTATGCTTACTGGCTGTGTTTGGTTTGCAAGGTGTTGTGCTAGAATCTACAGCCGCCATCTTTTGCGTTATAGTCAATTAAGGATGCCCAACCCAAAAAAGTATTATTCATATGTACAAGGTCTAAATTCAATAACGCATTGTAGTAAATACAGGCATTGGATACGATAAAGTATGTGTATGTTTAAAACGTCTGAAAGATAGTTTTAAAAGTATGTAACATATATATGTAAAGCATTGTAAAAGTCACATAAAACTAGCTACTACATATCTTGAAGTTGTACCACATGATTGTTTTTAACAAAACTTGACAGGTCCTTTTTTGTGTTTCTTGCAAAGGATACCAAACTTGGTCTATCTCTGTCACTATTTTGAAACTACAATAGTGGAGTAATGCATGAAAGATTATATTCAGGTATTTAAAACCACGAGTAAAAGCTTATGGACTTATAGCTTTTAAAGCATTTCTTAAAGGATTGCTATTAAGGAGGGATTTTTGAATTCGATGTATTTTTAACACCGGCCCTAAAACGAACCGCAACTTGTAATCTTATTCTTTTAGAGGCCCTAAAAGGTGTGACTATCACCCCGTGTTGTCCAGTATGAGAGTCCCCC
>JAOBYF010011126.1:0-29475 GCA_025403605.1 Parazoanthus darwini
GAAATTGATCGTGGAATTCCTTATCTCATTGTTTGAGGATATCTATATTTGTTTGTTGGTATCCATCAGTCCCCCAGCAATTACTCAAAATTAACATTTATTTAAAATGTACAATCTGCTAGTACACATTATCACAAAATTCAACTACAGCAGTTCAACTAGGAACACAAAGCATGTCATTACAACTTCTTATTAAAGAAAGAAAACGCAAAACCTTGCGTGTGCACCACAAACAAAACCTTACTTAATTACGTTTGTGATCTGGCAATATCTCGTAAAGAAAATAATTTTACTTGTCAGGTAGCGTATAGAAAGAAGAACAGTCGTTTGGTTTCTGTGAACAGGTATTGTCAACGCCCATTCTACACAACCTCGCAATATTTTGTTTCCTAATAAGCTAAATGTCAAAATCTTCGATTTGATCCAAAAGTCTTTATTATAAAAGCACCCTTCAGTTGATACGGGAGATGAATCTGATAAAAATGTAGAAAGCGAACGAAAATGTTCATGACCGAAACAAAATGATGGGAAGGGCAATGTTAAATGGAACACCAGCAGAATGGTTTTCATATGACAGCGAAAACTTAGCTCATTCTTGTGATTGTATTATTCCGCGGTGTCAAATGGATTTAAACAAGCCCGCATTGGATGTGGTTTCGTGTACTTGCACAAAATTGAATGTACAAAGGCTATGTTGAATGGACAAAGGACACAACTAAAGAGCTATAATAAGATATGCCGTCTCGGTCAGTACATATCCATATCCATATGCTTGTTCTTGTAATTGCTTCAGAAATACCCAGATGCTACACCTTGTAATATGAGTTTATAGCGCAAACCTTTTGCCGGGAACTGTCAACAGTAAAACTTGAAGCCAGTGTAAATTCAGTTGTTCGACGTATTTTTAAGCATTTGCAGTAAATGAATAGTCGGAGTTAATATCGAAATTCTATTGTCCGATGACAGGTTCTACTTCAAGCTACAGAAGCAAAAATTGAATCTCTTACGAAGTTTTGTACCAATTGAGAATTCTCTTTCCTATTAAGGTTGTTCTATTCTAAAAACACCTGGTTTCTGTGTGCCATATGAACTTTAACAGAACGCTATAAGCCCATAGAATAACAAAACTTTGTATCTAAGAAGACTAAACATGAACAGGAATTCTATGAGGTAACAGACTTTTCTTAGCACGATGTCCTTATAGCTTACTCATCTTTAGTTAAGAAACATATTAACAATCAAATTGACAAATTATCTTCATAACGTTTGTTCTTTTGACCACGTAAAATGTGTCCAGAAACAAAGCCAGAAAACATTCTGTTTTTGTACAGAGGGTTTTATTTTATTACAGAAGTTAATGAACTTCCTACAGTATTAAAGTTCTGCAATCACGAAGCAAATTTTTGTTTTGTACAACTGAGAAAAAGGCAAGAGAGGTGGTAAAGATATCTGAATTTACGCTCATTCAAAATATTTGATAAAAGGCTTGTCTTTCGTTGCCGGAAGGAATAAAAGCTCAGAACTATAGAAACTGAAGACTGAAACAATCCCTTAAATTGTATTCCCACTCAATATCCAAAAGTTTTTGAATGTAACGGTCGCGGTTTCGACGGTTTCCGGAGAATAACTACTTCGCAAAAAGTTCTTTTCGAAAGTCCTTAAATTATTTTGAAGTTTGTAGCAAACTATACATTTTGTTCTAGTCCTGGTGACTGCCATATCAATGCGCTGAAAAGCCAAGTTGCTGTTCAAAGGCTAGTGAGACTTGCCGGAAAGCTTGACTTTACTAAAAAGGTGGCAGCTGAAATGACTATGGGTCAAGGGAAATGAGCTTCTCTTTCGTTTCCTTCTCTTTTTTATTCAAAGCGCATCAGTTTCAGTCAACCGTAAATAAAGAGCAAAGCCACAAAGAATACATGAAAGAAAACGTTTAATTAATACGCTCCGCACTTTCTATTTCTGTTTTTTTGTCAGTGCACTACAATAAGTTGGGCGTTTTGCTTCTTAACACATGTTTCTCTGAACCGCCTAAACATGCCGTATTCTTTTTAAGTAAAATGAACAAAGTAGATCTCATTTTTAAAAGATCTCGGTTGTTTGCCGCACTCGGGATTCATTCTTTGAAGTTGTGTTGAAAACCTTCAAGTATCGTAGGTTTGGACCAACACGAGCTGTTCAGAGCTAGCTCAAGCAACACAGAAATAATATAAGCTGAGAAAGGTCTTTCAGGCCATAAAACTTCTTATACTCTATATAAAAGCTTACATTCTATAAAACGGTAGCTTGATATTTGTAGCTCTGTTTGTGCACCATTCAGTGGTATCACAAACGCGAAATCTATGTAGGTGATGCCCTTGTTAAGGGTTATTAGATTGAAACTATCAAACCATTTTTGTATACTGAAAAGAAAAGGAATCTTTGATGTCCATATACAGCTTACAACAACAACAACAGACGTGTTCCCATCAAGATAAAGTAAGTTGGCAGTGAAGCGCAGTTTTAATGGGAATCTCAATTTTGTAAACCGCAAGCAACACGGATAGTATAGTTAAGACCCGGAATCCAACATGGCAGAAGTCTATATTGAGCCAAGAAGTTTTAAGATCTAATAAAAATTTAAACCCTTTGCAAATATCATAAATCGCCAACCAATATATTGGCGCAACATGTTTGGAAGTAGCCCACTCGAAAAGAAAATCAAGAGACAATCATTTAAAATTTTGTTTCAAGTAAAGTTCACTTGAAAGCAAGTAATAACTCATCAGGAAGCACAAGAATTAACTTCAAAGCAAATAAATTAGCACCGAGTGCGATGCGAGCAGTTGTGCATGTCTTAAAGTTACATTCCAGCACATCAAGTTGTTTCAAAGGTAAAATGTTTGAGCTCAACTGAAGTTCTTATAACGATATCTGAATTAGGATACCATCGCTGAAATTACAACAGAAACTGACAAACTACCTTTTAGTATTGACAACTTTATTCCTAATTTACCTGCAATATTTTACTAGTTAATTTTCTTAAATTTGACAATTTCGAATGGAAGAAGCAACACGTTTTGCTGGAACGAAGTAGTTTTGAAAAGGTTCGTTTCCTATACGATATTAGTCCAATATTTTATTTTCAACCGAATCGAAAATACTAGCTGGAATCATCCCCTTCTCTTACTGTTTCCCTATGTTTATCCCATACTTTTTATCTTGAAAAATCCCGGCATGCCAATATCACATAGATTCCTAGTGTCAACCGGGGTTAAAGAGTTCAGCGAGTTTTTGGAAAAACATCAAGAATATTCGTTACAATATAGCTGATGAAATTTATAGGGTAGAATACATTAAATCAGCATCAGTGCTGAAAAAAAATGAAAACGATCCTCAGTTTGTAAGCCAAAAGCAACAACAGACAGGTAGACAGTTTGATTCAAATTCAATAAAAAGTATCAACAAAACGCCAGTATGACGCGCAAAGAAACAAAACACTTGGAACACAGTACAAAAATATAGGGTGAATTTTTTTTGTTTAGTAAATTCCTAAATTGTTGAAGGCAAGGCTATTTAGTTTCAATTGTATATATAATTTGCTTCCAGGATGAATGCGCGTTGATAAGCTAATCTTATTTCTAAGCACAAGCAATGCTTTGTTCTACTTAGTCGGTGATAATTGTCAGTACTTCACACATTAGTGATTTGTACTGAATTCTTACAATCAGTTTTGCCAAAGGCAACAAAGATAAGTTTTGTCACAACTTATTCTAAACTATTAAGTTCAGTTTGTCTTTTTCATGATGTTAAGACAGTTCTTTAGCCTGATGCACCTGCGAGTTGTAATGGTTTCTACAGACCGACAACAACACTGATAAGGCTACGATTGTTATCGAATCTTGTGTTCTTCAAATCTATTCCATTTTCTTTCTGCCTCTCTCTTCCGGCTCTTTTTATCGTAATAAAGAATTAAATTAACTTACGTACGGAACTACCCAGTAAAGACAGCGCGTTGCAACACCAGTCCAAAGAGCTCTCTTCTTTCCGACAATCGGCCGAGCTTGCTCAAATTTTTGCTTGTGCCGTTTCTTTTATGCTATACGATGTTGATTCGCGGTTCAAACTGTCCGACATTCAACTAATATTTCTGAAAAACCTTGAAGTCAAAAGTCCACGATCTCCATACAAGAGACAATACAAATATATGTTTCAAACTGCCATTATATCACAGGAAAGACGAAAAAGCAGCGGGTCGGTTGTGTGGCCCAACAAACAGAATATATATACCTAAGGGAAAAGTTGGGGGAAATGGAAGTCAAATGGGAAGGGAACTCGTATACAATGAAAGATATATGATATTAACAAGCCTCAGAGCTCCAAATAAGCTGGTCAGTATTTCACAGAATTGATTAGAGACTGATTTCTGGCGACTGAGTTAGATACTAGCGATGGGTGGGGGGCTAATGATACGTTAATTGTTGGAAAAGAGCTGTCGGAGATGGCATCTCCTTTTCAGAGGAACAGTATAGCCACAAGGTATGCTAAGAGAGACCAGCTTTTTACAAGATAAGAAAATGGTATTCAAAAAATGATTTGGAATCATCACTCTAAAGTGTATTGCTGCTGCAGTGGCAGTTTATTTCCTTCTAACCTAGGAAGGGGCAGAAACAACACAAACAAGTATTCATCTCGAAGTAAGATCGCTTTATTAACTCTGGTAGAGCTTTAGTTACCTCAAAATTGGATACGCCCATATCTAGTTGGGTTCTCAAAATCATATGTTTGTGTCCTAATTTTAGTGTAAAATTATTCGTGCGGAGCAAATATTGCACTTGCACGAAGTTAAGTGCTAATGTCAGTTAATTTGGCTTCAAGGGATGATGATTTACCAATACAATTGATCAATTACCTTGCTACCTTCGCCAGCCACGCTTTCTTCCGGTATTTCAAACAGTCTGTGTGCTTTTAAATTGCCTACAAAAGAATCTTATATTGATCTTATGTTCTCCACATTTCTAAGACAAAATTCTGAAATAGAAAAAAATCTTCGTGACTTCTCGACAATCGTGTTTATCGGTGGATTAGAGAACATTTCTAGTTGTAGTAGTGATGCAAGAGAAATGCTTCATCAGTCGGTCATCCTTCCACAAGTCACGAAACATCTATTAGAACTTTCGTCATTCCTATGTTTTACTCGAGGGCCCTTTCGGGAGATTTCAAGAGAGCCTTTGTTTTCCGTGAGAAACCGACAACATACCAGCACTGAGTCAGAAATTCAGTTTACTTTCTTTTACATTACTTGGGCCTATATTAAACAGGAAACCACTGGGGCCCTTGCCTCTCCCATAACTCGCATAAGATTGTTTTTCCGTGAGTAAATTATGGGTATTTTTAATAGCGCAAAGTTGACTACATTTGCCGGCATGCAAATTGACTCACGCCGGAAAAAGATTCAAAACAAGAGACTTCCACTTGCCCAAACACAACTAGTGAAAGCAGAAAGGTTTTAAACAAAATCAAAACCTAACTTTAAGGTCTTAGACTTTCTACTCAGTAAATTTTATAAAAATAAATTCTATCTGCGCAACACATCCGGCACGGAATAATAGATCAGACTTTTATTCTGCTTGCCAACAGGTACTGAAGTGCCAGGCGTGAGAAGACAGCGTGAGTCAATATGCCGAGTCAATATATCTCACACTACATATCTATTTCCAGTCTTTATAGACAATTTTCTCTGCTTCCTATCAGTTTTTCAATAAGCTATGAATTTCTGCAGGAAGAATGTTAACCATCATAGCTCATTAAAGCGAATGTTAAGTGGTCGCTGACAGATGAATTATCACTTCTAAACTAAACTTCCCTCCCACAGCATTAGAACTCACAGTAAACCACGAAATCTTCCTAATCCTCTAAAACGAAGAATTGGAACAGTTTTTAACCCGGGTTTTCCGTAGGCAAGCAATATCTGTTGCGGTGTTTCTAACTAAACTTATCGCTTTCGTACAATCGTTTGTGCTCACGATTTTCTCCGCACGGAAAAGGCATTAAGAGTCAAGCACAAAAACACTTCGCATAAATTTGACATCAGCGTCTTTTAATGAAAGAGTTTTCAAACACCCATCCATTTTACATCTTCGCATTCACAACCAGAGATTTATCTTTAACTTTAATTTAATTTAAGAAAAGGTAGATATGAACCATAGTAATTCCAAACATAGCTACTGAAAAGTAAACCTGCAGATTAACATTTTAATTCGCTGAACTTGAAAAGGTACTTCACGAGTTGTCCTTGTCGCTGAGCGTCATTCGGACAACTTTTAAATCCAGTTGGACTTTTTATGAATTAAATTAGCAAAATTCAGAACACTAATACCAATAAAATCTAATACAATAACTATTACAATTTCCTAGAGCGCTTTCTTTCTTTCTTTGCTTTATCTTATAAATATTTGGGCGGTCTAACTTATTGAATAGCTGAGTTCAAATCTTTTGAGAGTGACACCTTTGTTCACTCAGGAAACAGAAAGACAAAAACAAACCTTTTGAGGAAAACAGAAATTTAGGAACTGCTTTCCTTCGGCTTTTGAAAGCTTTGTTTACATAAAATTTAGTGTCTCAGGTAATCAACCCTATTTAGAATACTTTGCATTTGCGAATTGTTGTATAAAATCTTTAGTATAATACAAGTTATCGTCGACCGTTTTGTGGTTTTGTGGCTTTCAAAGCATACTTTTTCTTCTCAAAAGAAGATGTTGTGTCAATGATATACAAGGCAAATTTGGCTCGCCTATAAAAGTTTCGATACATTAATGACAATTTGATTTCGTGCTTGACGGGAAATTTAGTGCAAGAAGTGCTAACTGAGATTCACAGAGTCGATGCGGAACGAGTTTATTGTGAACTTATAATAAACATTAACACATTTTATAATTTGTCTTTCTTTCTTGATAAACTCAAAAGTTAGTGACGTGGAAATTCGACAAAGAAAGCCTAATTGTAGAGCAAATAGTTCCGCAATTGAGAAGTAAATAAGAGTGGACTTCTTTGTTACAGTGTGAGTCGCGACTTTCTGACTCTAGATCGAAATGCGACGAAGTTCGATAAAACATTAACTTTAGTTTAATCCTTTAGTTTAAATGCCTGATTTCCCTAACTGTCGTGTTATCCCTTATAATTTCGATAATTTACTTACATAACGTTTAAAATCGGATTTTTCTCGTAATGTCTTTAAGATCCTTGCACGACTCAGTTCAGATTTGAAGCCTCTGGGGCTGTCTATATATCTTTGTATACGTAACCATTTTAAAGGAATAAAATAATGCTCTGTCTTACATTACAACTTGCGATTCAGTTCTTTTCTCTATGTGACGAGCAATATATAATTACAGCGATCTATTTACAGATGCCAGCGGCAGTAATCTTTGCTGTCTCTTATTGAGAGTTTTTATCCAATTCCCGCAATGGCCTTGATTTCTCTCATGATTCTGCCGATGGAGTTCTTACCCATTGGAACTTTGTTAAAACAGATGTCGCCTTTTGGTTTGTGCTTGGGAGTAAGGTAGAAAGATGAAATACCTGGAGGGCGATGTCGCAGATATACTTCAAAAGCGCGGACGGGGTCTCTTTCTCCTCCATCTGTAGCTGCAACTCGAGCTTTGCATTTCTTTTTCGAACGACTCGTTTCTTTGTCATCGTCGCCGGCTCGTGGTCTTTTGGAGCCCGCCTTTGCGTAGTCAATCACGATCTTTCCATCGGGTCCACGGGAAATTCTGAAATCATCGATACTCAGGTCGTGATGGGCCATTCTCCCTCGTATTCCGTGGCTCACGGTGTTTATCCACCATTGCAGTCGCAGTAGCGGCCGTGGTGCGTGGACACCGATCGCTCCCGTCGCCCACATTCTCTCTAACTGCTCTTCAGTGATGCTTTCGACCACATTTGGGTGATTGCCTTTGCCTTTTCTCTTCAGGTCATTTCGCTTGGTGACGAGCTGAAAGTTCACCATGTCGAATTCGCGGTCTGCCAAGTCGAAGTTGTCGACCGCAGGTGGCACTTTGCGTTCGAGAAAGTATCTTCGAAGGCCGTTGCGGTATGTGGTAAGGGTTACTGGCTCATACTCGTTGCCTTCTTTGCCCGGCCTAGTGTCTCGGATCTCGATGAAAAAGTCTTTCAGCATGTCTACGGCTGATGGCTTGCCGAGTTTGTTCATATCAAGACTCTTCCCGTACTTGTCTTTGTACCACTTTTTGAACCTTCTCACCGAGGTTTTCGTACCTTCCACAGTATTCTTGCAACGGTTAGTGTTTTCTACTTCGTCCACATCCCTGGAGTCGGGTCCGTGTGAGCTCGATGTCGGCTTTCTCTCACTGGGGGCAGTTCTTGGATTACTGTGCGAGGGCAAAGAAAAGCCTCTAGATTCTTCTTTAGAGAAATGTCCGGGTTCATTTAGGTCTGGAGGATTATTGAAGGATCCAAATGGAGGCTGGAAATGTCGATAAAATTGGGTGGTCTTACTGTGTTCATCTACTCCAGGAGGTTGGAAGTATGTGTACATCGACGGTGTTGGGGTTTCACCCATAAACGAGTTCACATCCTGTCCATAAATTGAACGCATAGTAAACGTTTTCTGGCTGGGCAATGAATTCATGGAAGGGATTCCCGGGGGAGAATGAAACCTCGATTCGCCGCTGCTAACATGGTCAGGTTTCATGCTGAACTCTCCGGATGATTGGTGACTGTACGCTTCTCTGTGGGAGTCCGTCTTGAGGTAATCTTCGGAGATTTGTGGCCCCTCGGGGTGGCTGAAAATATTTGAAGTTTGAAAGTGATGGCTGATGCCGTTGGTTGGTTGTTGAATCATACTTCCAAAACTTGTAGTTGGCAGAGCGCTTGAATAATTCGGCAGTGAAATGGGCAGTTCATCAGGAATTTCTGATATGCCGTCTACAAGGCTTGAAAGGGCTTGTCTCGAACTGTCACTGCTAACTTTCCCGCTGCCGTACAGACTTTCGCTCGAGCTGCGAAATAAACCAGGATGAAGCGGTGGCGGAAAATGTAGATCGGTTCGTGTTGTTGGCGGTTTCATAATTTCTGATCCGTGGCGTTGAGACATGGTGGGACAAATGTCAGGCGTAAACTCAAAGGGATTTGGAAATGACATTTTGTTCTCTAACTCTGACGAGACACTTCTTCTCTCATTTGTTTACAGCGCTTGCTTTAGCGCACGAAGTTGTGCATTATAGTCTCGACTGGAGTGACTATCAATGATGCGGGGTTTTATACCCACTGAATGCTAAAGGCCCTTTTTAGTGCGCCTATTGTTTTCACTGAATTTATGTGCTTCCTGTCTTTACGTGCATGGACCCCAATTAATGCTTAATGACACTACCCCTGGGACCGAGGCTCTTTTTAACTCTAATTTGGTGACCCTTGACGACAAGATCTAATTATACCTAAGACTTTTACAAGAAGACTATAAAAGGAATTACATTCTGAGTCCGTCAGATGGGGTGGGGAAGATATTATATTTGTGGTAATTATGCTCCTCAATGACTAGTCAAACGGCTTGCAGACCGAACTATTTCATTTCATCAAGCACTCGCTGAAAGTTTCCATTGTTTTACATAAAAGGGAGTGTATGACATTTTGTGTCAAAATAGGTGATCGAGTCAAAATGTATTCACGCGCCAATGTTTTGTACAATGATAAAATCTAATTCAACCTAAGCGAATAATTTCTAAACAAAACTTCCACACTAATGCACGCAAGAGTTTAAAAGTGCCAACAAGCGTCGGAAAAGCTAATTTTGGCGGGTACCCAAACTACAAACCAGCGCGTGGTGGTGCATTTTACTTAACAAAGCGACAAGAACGTGCACGCAAGCTTCCCTCGTTTGGCGAAATGAAAATCAGGAGTTTTCTCTTTCTTTGGAGTTTTTGAATAGATCAACCTTGGTAATGACAAATAAGAATAAGAATAGCAATAGCAAAGTGTAAAGAGAAAAGATTATCTTATTTGCATATCATTTGAAAGGCTTCAGTGTGATTAATGACAAATCCTCTGTCAAGTTCAGTGTTGTAAAGTTACTTGAGGTCTCTCCTCAATAGACAAATTATCGGGTTAAAGACAAAGACCCGTCCCCAGGTTTGAGGAATCCTTTGTTCTACTGTTGGGCAAAGAAATAATTTCGAAGTCAAGTTTACATGGCGTTCACACATTTAACACTCGAAAAGACTACCCCTCAAATTTATACTAATTCGGAAGTGTTTATTTTGCTTTCTTATTTCACACTTCAGCACCAGCAAAAATTCGCCCATCAAATCTCTGATAAGAGTGTTTGTGAATGAAGTCCCGAAAAGTTAGTTCTTTTCACAAAGGCACTGTGCTTTTTAATTTGATCTGCAGTTTTTTATAAAGACCTCCAGTCGCTTTAGTATACACAACAAATTATCCATTGTTTTGTGTCAAAGTCGAAGGCGGAGACATTCAATAAAACTAGGGGAAACCATCGAGTTTTATGCGGAACTCTATTTACTGGTGAGCAAAGGAGATTGTTATTAGGCTAAGCCGGAGATTATATCCAAAAGCTTGGGAAACTTATAGAATATTAGCGCGAGAAACAGCAACAGCCAATGAGCAAGTTTGATCAGTTTTCGTGCGATGATCGCACATGGTGATGCGGGGTTTCCATGGATCAGTGCAGTGAAAAGCAGCTTTTGACGAACGCGCGGGAAATGAAGCGAAATAATACGGTAAGCTTGGATGCATAAAACAGTTTAATGTGTATTCAGCCAGTGATCAATTTTGCTAGAGACAGTTACATAATCTCTAAGCTCCACTTGCAGTTTACAAATGTATAAGTGAACAGCGTTTTGCCGACAAAAAGGAGTCAATCCAACAAAAGCACGGAAACAACCTTCGCTCGTGTCAGCCAAGCTGATGACGAAATCAAACGCACAAATTAGCCACTTGTTGTTGTTATGAGTGCGACCTTGTTGAACTTTCGATTGAGCAAGTTCCCATTGGTAAAGTACGATACTCAGGCGTATAAGAGTAGCATATTCCTTGAATGTTTTCGCGGAAACCTGTACAAGAAGCTCGATATACCGAGGTGCCGTCAAAACTTTCCACGACACAACGAGTCGAAAAGCGACAGGGATTTACAGGAGTTTTCAGTACAGTCTACAAAATTGAGTTGGTACAGTAGCTATTTCCAGTTTCTAAGTGAAACTATTTCGGTTCGAATGAAAGTATGTTATTGTTCGAAAGAAATAAATTGTTGATTATGGTAGAAAACGTGAAATCCTGCAAGATGTTTCCAACATGATCAGACCCACACAAAGCTTAAATGATAACAAATTTGCTTTTCAGATAAGACTTGTCAAAAAGATAATAAACTTGAAAAGCACTCGGGAGGAGATTTCGAGTGTCTTATAATCATTTACTTTCTTAACTCGTACTCTTTGCAAAGTCAAAATTTTTAGTGTAATTACTTCCGTGGCTTCGAGTGACGAGGCCTTATGTAAATATTTACCTTGAAGATTAGTTAAAGATGAACTTTACGCATTGGGACTACTGTAATTTCTCTTTTACATACACAATCTAAAATCAGTCGTATTTTGTTTTAAAAATGAAATAAAAATGCACACAGTAGTTTAATTAGTAAAACAATTAATAAAAAGAATGAAAGAAACAACCCAACTTTTCTACCGTTTTACCACCTAGAAGTTAGCTTGTCCTATTCAAAGTAAACACTGAATGATCAGTTTCGTTTAGCGGTAATGTAAAGTTTGTACCATTATGACACTGAATAAAGACAGTTCCGAGATTGTTGTCACTTTTATCTTATGCGAATGTGAAGGCCATTTCCTGGCACGATTTGAACACCATTAAATGAACCTAAGATATTTTTCTATAAATGGCAGCAAACTCATCCTAACGAGATGGCTATCGAGAATTCGCATAGCCAGTTACCGAGATGAAAATCGAAACTTATTCGAGGGTTGATAGAAAGACTCAAACTTCTTTATATTTGTTTACGAATCAATTTGACCTAACTTCAAACGAAACGCTTTTCAGTATTCTGTAAAACTTAGTATGCGGAGGCTGAGAAAATCCCTGTGAGGGTTACATGTTTGTTTTTAGTAAGGCCTTGTTCATTTGCTTTTTGGTGATTTCGTGTCTCATCAAAGGTCACCCAAAGCCCTGTGATAAAGCGTATAAGTGCAGGGGAAAGTTGAGTAAGGCGGCTCATAGCAAGAGGTTAGAACACTTAGATAATCTTGGCTTCTTGCCTGAGGTAATGCGTGATTTACCAGCCAACAAGCGTTGTGACGTTCAGACTCTTCGGCACTAGTGGTCAATCGCCTCAAGAATATCAACTTTCTAAAAATATACTAGCATGCTTTTTTTTTTTTTTTCAAAATAACGTTCATTCTTGGCTAAAGAACAGTAGTTGTGATTGCTTCGGTTTATAATCCTAGTTTTTGTAACTAAAGTTGATGTCGCCCGAAGATTTGATGTTTTCTTGCTGTCATCTTAACCCTTCGTATGATTGTTTAACTCAAAATATCAGTATAGGGAGGCTTTACTTTGTCACGCCAGATTTGTGCTTCATCCAACAAATAGAAAAGTTCCTAAAGCAAACTATTTCAAAGAAAAATGGAAATTTGTTCAGCCCGAGTTCTTGGTAAGTACGGTACAAGCGTGATAATTGAATTCAGTCCTTTCAAATCCACACATTGTACTCAAAAATCAATCGACTCATTACTGCTATTGAATCTTTTTTCACCCAGAAGGATCTTCGAAAACTATGGAAGCAGCACATTGATTTTTAACTAGTCATTGCTAATTAAAATAAGTCAGGATTATTTTTACTCTGAAAAACGAGCATCGTTAAAAATTAAGTTATAAAAGTTTTAACAAAATGGCGCCTGCTGTTGTCCTAGAAAGTCGCCCAATTTTTTTAGTTTCAGCCGTTAGCACAAGCCTCTCACTAATTTCGTTTTTTTCTCTTGGACTACAAAAGCGTTATTACAATTGTGCTTAAAGTAAACTTATATCCGTTTCAGGCAGGAAAAGGTATAAGAAAATAGATTTAGCATATAGCTCGCTCGTTGCTCGTTTGGCTCACATCAAAGTAATAAATAACGATATATTTAGAATTTCCTACTTGACATTTTGAAATATTGCTAACTTACTGGGAGGTAGCGAAGCTTTGCTACCATTGTTAAACATGCAATCGCATTTGTGAATCACCAATAAGGAACCGCGTCTCAAAGCTCTATGTATACAGTAATTATCAGCTTATACTATAGAGTAAATCCTGTTTTCCACAATTCTAACAGAGTTTGCTTTAAGTTAAGTTTGATTTATTGTAACTTCAAATTCTTTTTTGTAAATTTTGCACTTTTATGATTTAATAGAATAGGGAAAATCTGCTCTCTTAAAGCTTTATGATTTACATACGCATGATGCATTAACACTGATGAATATCTTGCTTTCTCAAAGAAAATCTCTCTCACAACTCATTTGCTTAGCTGAACTGATAAGTAAAAGTACGTGCAAAACACATCAACTTTTGTGATTCTGTTTCATACATTTCAACATTTTTAGTACAATTTACAAGTTGTAGTAAACACGAAGTAGCTAACTCCAACCAAGCATTTTTAAAAGTCTAGTCTAGAAAATGCAATATGTTGACTGGAAAATGGGCAGAGACATCTCATCAGAATGATCGCCTTAGAAAACCAAGCAATGTGGCTTATAAAATTTTTGTAATTTATTATTCTGCTCATCTATGCAAAGTATCATATCGTGTGCATATATCCACAACAGTCGCTGACAGCCTAACAAATTACATAACTGCAAAAGGTTGACAAGCTTTTGATATTGCCATCGCATGGGCTGCACACGCATACACGCTTTTCTTTCAAGTACCGCTGGGTTCGCTTTTCTTTCCTTTTGACAAATTCATCCTCAAACGGTTTCTAAATTGTTCATATTTTTGCACATAATTTAATTGTTCTTGTTGTAATTTTTTTGCTAATGGGTCTGAACTACACCTTGAGCTTACAATTGTTCATAAAACTGTCCAAAGTTTGGGCTAATCTGTGCTTTAGCGTTCTTACAAAGTTTATTCTTACAAAAAGCCCATCTACGCACGTACAGTTTTTTTGTTGTTGCTTGAGCGTTTCGACCTGCCGTCTCTTTTCAACATCAGTGAATTTAAACGTCAAGCCAAGCTGCTTGTGGGAGGGAAACTCAATTGAATCAGGTGACAAGTAATTAGTTTGCTATCAACAGTTTTGGAATAAAATACGACAAATGCGAACAGAGTAAAATAACGAGCCTTTCACACACAAGTTAACTGCACATTTAAACAGGCAAACAATGTTCACACCTTAATTTTCATTTAGTAGGGCACGCCTTCCTTTCTAAAAGGTGTAAAAATGATGAATGTAGGTGTTAATTACGAACAGACATCAACAAAGAAAGCAAAAAGTGAATTGCTGCTTATCCAGTTCAAGACTGGAGCAGGCTTTTCTCTGGAACTCGATTTTAGGAGCTATAAAAATCCCATTCAACTAATCGCCTGTGAAGCCACTGGAATAAGTAAATAATTTATCAACTGCAAGTAGCTTTATGCTTTTGGGCGAAACTCTTTGCATCATCTTTGTTTTGGCTTTGAACAAATTCCTTAAATTGACTATGTCGACTTTGAGTGGTGTAGGGTTTTTGGTCATTGAAAAGATAAATGAAGCTTGCACCCTGTATCCATCATGTTTGATGCATGTTGTTGCAAAGGAAGACCTTTACCACGTTAACAGTAAGTTGTCAAGCTCAAACTTTGACGCTAATGCAAACCAACGTTTTTGTAGCTTGAAAGATTGTTTTGCCAGTAAAATAACTAGAAAAGCATTTATGGCTTAAATAGGGTCTGTAAGGAATTCACCTGTCAACCTATGAAGCTATATGAACCTATCTGTCAAACACAAAAAATGTTCCTTGTAAGAAGATACTTTAACATTCTGACCCATCATATGTCAGTTGCAAGGATACCAGTTCAAACGAATGTCAACGGCATAAAACACAACTTAAGTATTCTTGCCCCAAAGAAAGACAGCTATAAAGTTAGTCAGAATCAGACAAAACCACAAAGAATCGCACACAAACACCAACCTGAGATGTTTTGTAATCTTCTCTGTGCGTCCGAGAATAAAAATCTACATCTAAACTAACCGGCAACATGACTAAAATCAAGTACCGTACGTATTAAAAAGAAAAGATAGAACCTCTACAGTTTCTTCTTGTTGTGGCTGTGACAAAGCCTTAAAGGCATTTAGAACTTCACCTACACAGAGAATTAGGCGTTTTAAAACGTGATGACTTAGCTGGTTTCCTTTGTGTTTGACGCTATTTTTCCTTTACTCATATATAGTACTCACAGGAAAATAGAGGAACAGAATCAAGGGAATCCTATTTAAATTTACCTCACTTCTAATTCACATTGTTTTGTTTCGCCTGTTGTGCTAATATGTCACACCATACAACTGTTTGATCACAGATTTTCCTACACCTTTGTTGTTAAATTCTAAGATCACAATATTGAATTTTTTTGCTTAGATATGTTTCGCTTGTAGCCTTTTCAAAATTCGGGTGTGGTCAGCGTTATAAATGGTGAGTTTACTTTGTCTCGGGCCAAGATGTATCTCCTTGGCGAATAAAACACACAGCCATAGTTTGGTTAAGAAAACACCACGTTAACGTTACTGCATCTTTAGCTGTGTTTATGTTGATCAAAGCAATGCATTTGCACTACAGAGGTCTGAGCCATGTTAAGCTGAAGCAAATATCGCTATATTCTATATTCTATTTGTTATCTAATAGGTACATAAGCTGATAAAAATGTTGCAATCGAGAGCTCCAAGACCAGGCAGTCAAGATCGTAAATTTCGCTTCTGCACATAAATTTCACAATAGTAAAAACTGCAAAAATGGCGTCTTATCTGTTTTCTTTTTAACGTCAAGAGCTTGATGTTTTCTGGAAGTTCGTCCCAAAAAAGTGGCAATCCGATTAAGATTTTATTTGGAAGAGGCAATGAAGTGTTATTAGACTAAATATTTGTAGTTTCAGTTAAAGTAGTAAGCCGATGAAACCCTAATCTTAAGGATAAAGAAGACACAGCTGTACCAAGTGACACAGAATAGTATTTCCCAGGCGAAATTATCCAGAAACACAGTTTTCATGTCAAAAAGTCTGCTATTTAATATAGCAGTGCTGAAGTGTATATTTCACTGTCTATACCAAGGGTTTCCAAGGCTGTTGTTGGCGTTCTAAGTATTAAACTTTCTCCCCAAAATGAATTTCACCTTCAGGAAATTGCCAAAAAATTAATCAAAACCGAACAATCATCAAATTAATTTCAACTATTCCTATGTATTGTGTTTATTGTGTTCTCGGAGAAATTTTCACGTTTCTGATATTCTAGGTGTTTATTCAGAAAGTGAGTGATCATGTCTGTGTTCTCAATATGACCCGGTGCTTCAGTCGGCAAAGGAAGCAGGGCTAATACTACACTCATCCTCTCAAGTTTCTGTAAAAATCCGTGAGAGAAGAAGGGTGACGCCTGTTCGGACCCCACGTTACATGTGAAGAAAGCGCTGACGCACAAATTCCGTGCAACACTGAAATTAATTAAATACTGAGATTATCACCAAATTAATGAACTGCTCGGTTCCCAGAACTGACAGTTAATTGATTTGAAGAAGGTATTTTTGTCACTGACTTTAAAGCTCCATTTTAACTCCTGTTTTACGCAAAAAAAGGACTAAACAATTATCATTAGCTGGAATGGATGAGCATGAGTTTTGTGGTATTGAACTAGTTTGGCCTACCAGTTCTAAAAGTGTTTCATTTCCGGAAATAGATGCAATCCTTAAGCCTACCTTAAGCCAACCTCACAACTGAGAAGTGTTCGTTAAATGATGTTTTTTGTAAGGAGCTACAAGGCACAGATGCGTTTTAATTCTCAAAGAGTGCGCACAAGAAAATGATACTTTTGTTTTACTGAGTTCTTTAGTTAAATAATGAGGTCCCCAGGCATCGATGAACAGATGGTGAAAAATTGTTCCATTTCCTTTGTGAATCGTATTAACCAAACCAAAAGTCACAAAATAACAACCTTTCCTTTGTAGTCAAACAATAAAATGATTTCGGTCGACTAGTTCGGCCCATTTTTGGTGGACTTGAAAATAATTTTGTGACAATTAAAAATAAGAGCAACATTAATTCCCCTCGTGTGACAATATCACTCCTGATTTTTGAAGGAAAGACGTCATTAAAAACAATAGTTTAAACTCTTCTCTAATGCGGCGAGACTTCTGAGGTAAATATTTCTCACGCCTAATTCATTGAAAAATAGAAGACCTAAAAATTCCTTAAAATTACTCATTCTCGCATGAGTCAGTAAAAATAATAAAAGATTTTAATCAACCGCATGTAATAGTGTAGCTTAATCATGGATGTGTTATCTTAAGTTAGAAAAAAAATGAAAAATGATTAGATACAGACTTCCACTCCAGTTGAGATTAAAAACCAGTATATATACAAAAACACTAAAAAATATTTGTGTGATATGAATGGGAAATCTAGCTTAAAACATGTTGAACAGCTTTTGTACGTGGTTACCCAAGTCCCTTCGATCTTAAACTTTTCACAGAAGCTTAAGAACAAAATGAAAAGGAATGTATGAAACTTCACAACAACTACGAAAGCTAAATGTGCACGTACAAACAAAACAGGAAGTTTGGAAATTTGAATTGTTCCAGCAATAAATTGAATGCGAACGTTAACACGGTTTACATAAATCGAAACGGTGCTAAGGACAAAACTTTAATTAAATGCTGCTAATGAATTGAGGTTTCTCGATGGACAGGAATGTTTCTTTTGTGGTACGTTAAGTGGAACAATGTTTAATTTAATCAAGCGAATGGCTTGTAGAAATGTTGAAGAAAGTTTCTTTTAACATACAAGAAAACTGCGTGTAATTTGGGAAGTTCAGTCAATAATACATCGAGGAGCGCCAATAATTAAAAAATTAAATTTCATATTCCGTTTCTTAAAAGATTATTGGAGCCTAGTGAACTACTAGAATTTCGTTTGCCAACCAAAAATAGACGTATTATCTTCAGTTCAGTTGTTAGCCTTTAGCCTACTGACTTTGTGAGCGGTACGAAAACGGTACATGTGTTCTTTTATGTGCCACGATTGTGCTTTTATTTACACGATAAAGCGATAAGTTAAAAACACTTTTGGTTAACTGAGATAGCTTCAGAGTCAGAAGTTTAAAGTATAGTGAAGGTCCAATGTTTTTTAACGTGTTCAGTAAAGTTTATTGTGTTGTCGTTTTAACTCTGTTACTTGTCCTATTTTAATTTACGTGAGGTAATAAACTTCAGTAGCATTGAGAACAATCTTGCTTCTTTTGGCAAATAGTACACTGATCAGACAAGTTCAAAAACCCTTGATTTTCTTAGAAGATGATCATTCGGTAAGCCAGGGCTAAATCATTTCACTACTCACACAAAAACCAAATTGTCTTATCACAACGTCAATAGCGGAGAAAAACATTCTTCAGTGACGAACTAAGAACTTTGCCCGGGAAAACAAAAATTCCTTGAAAAGGTTCGATATTAGGCAAGTATCAGATTCTTGGATTTTTTTAACCCCCAGTTATTCTCAACTTAACCGACAGCCAGATCTTTCTGACTCATCAAGCGACCGACTAAAGGTAAGTCTACTCATCAAGAAATGCTTCGGGAGTCTGGACTTGTCATGCACGTGTTAGTTTTTCAGTTAGTCAAAACAGAGAAATTGCATTCTTCAGTCGATTTAAATGTTCGGAATTCCTCTTTCTTATTTTAAAAAGAAACAATGCTTTTGCTGCGGTTACGACTTATCACTCCGTTTGGTTTTTTCCTGGGTTTTCCTCCGTTAAATTTCAGCTCTCTATTCCATCCTGTTTTATTCTCTTCTTCAAAACATGCAAAATGAACGGTCATAAATGTACAAATGGTTCCCAGTGCTATATTGGTATAAAAGTCAAAGACTTTAAGAAATGCGTAAAAGACTTTAAGAAAGATATGCCGGGTGATCTTATGAAACTGACTGAGTCAGTATAAAATGAATGTCTGTTAAACTGCTTCAGCTGAGCTAAAAGATGAAAGGGTAAGTTCTTTCATCTTCAGTAAAGTCCACTTTTCTTCTCTCATTTAACAACGTTAAAGGAAAATAACTTAAGCGACAATTTCCCCTGCCTTGTAAAGTATATAAGTATTTTATTTCAGTCACATTCGACCGCATGCGACATGAACACATACTGTAAAAGTGACAAAACTCAGAGCCGCCTTGTTTTCAAACATGTTTAGAGTAACATAAGTCTTCCCTAAGCAGCTGGTACCAGTCCAGTTCCTGCCCTCGAATCAATTCTAACAGTGCAGCAATCAATTTTCTTTTCAAACTAATGATACTCAACTAAAAAACAATAGGTTACCAAGCCGGCATGGCTGGTGGCCGGGGTTTGTTTGGGAGCGGAAAAATCGAGGTTCACTAGAGTTGGGCGCCATATTGGATGAGCCATGGCCAACTCGAGTGAATCTCAAGTTTCATCGATTTACCGCTTCCAAAGTTACGCAGCTGTTCATTACAACTTTAACCACGTACTGAAATTATTTAACTTCGACGTGTTTAGGTAGAATATGAAAAGCAATTGTGCGCATAAAGATTTTACTCTTTCTAAAACACGGCTGAAATATAAACACTATGAAACGGTCACCTTTGATATTGTAAAATCAAGTAAGTTTAACTGCTGAGCAATTTAAATAACGAAAAACCGTTTCTTTTTTGAAAACTGTTATGAATGACGGAAATGTGATTTTTAGCAGTCGAAACAAAAATTCTCTACTCATTGCTTGTATGCACGTGTTTCGTGAGGGGGTTAGCTTGAAGGCTAAAATATTAACTCTACAAATATAACTGTATTAAATTTCAGATTTTTGGCGGTTGTAGAAAATATGCATGCCGTTAAAGTTCTTATTATTTTATGTTTGGAAATATTCATGTGGCATGCTGCTTATAGTTGCTACGAGGACTGAAAGAGCTGGTTTCGAATATTTAAAGTATATGCAGAGCTTTAGCAAAGTCAAAGTCATATATTTCCCAAGCATGTTCATGTTTATTCATAAATACACAAGCAATAATGTACGAATGTAATGTTAAATCAAATTCAATTTTCAGTCGATTTTAGTAAGTACTTGCACGGCCGGGTATGGCCAGCTAACGTATAGAAAGTCTCTGCGTAATTTTAGCTGCTAAAAACATCGGTGGCTGTGTATCTTACATTTAGCTCCTATCGTCACTGAACTGCAAGCAGTATCATTTCATTGGGTCTATTTTAGATCTGGATTTAAACTGGTTAAAGCGTTAGATAGTTCCTAAAATCAGTTTAAAAGGTACAGCGAGTGTAAAATACATAAAAAAGGAGTGTTTCAGTTTGAAGGACTATATTCCAAAGTGTTTATCGCAGACTGATAGATTTCCTAAAAAGGAGATCTTTATTCGATAAAGTTAATAAAGCGCATAACGGGTTGAGATAGCCTAAAAAGCGTTAAACAAAACAAATGATAGGAATTAACAAACTAAACGTTGTCTTCTGTCAACTTCTCAAACTGGGAGCCGTCGCTTTGAAAATGTGTACTTTCTTCTTCCCAAGCAATTCAGCTTCGCTAGATTTATTAAGGACTTAAAGGTTAGATTTGCATGAAAGTTTTAGAATTTATTCGCAAACTGAAAGCAATAAACTTTAGATGCAAAGAAAAAGCCAGTGATTGTTTGTGTTACATTCAGCTCTTAACTTCACTGAACTGCATCATTCCAACTTCCTTTTAGTTCTGGATTTGGACTGCTAGTTGGAACCTTGGGTAGTTTAAAATCAGTTTAAAGACAAAGTTACAAATGGTGCAGTATAAATGCGAAAATTTGAAGCTGTTCCAAATAGAACATGTTACGTTAATCGTAGAATAGATTTCCTAAAGGAATTTTTTTATACAGTAATTAATAATACACAAAATAGGTTCACACAACCGAAATTAAAGCAAAATAATTACTAACAAGAACCCAACAGTTTCTTCAGTCGACTTTTACTACAAGGCCGGATCAAAATATGAGGCATATATTCAGCTCTTATCTTCACTGAATCGTATCGTGCATGCCAATCCGTGGATTTGAACTTTGTTGTAGATTTGCAGAAAGTCTTAAAGTATTTTTTCGCCAGCGAAAAGGTATTTTACAAAAATTAAAAAATAATGCATGTATGCATTGTGCAACAACGAATTAAAAAACACCTGGCTGTATATAATTCTTGCTTTCTGTATATGTAAGCCCAACACGCCTCATTTGAAGTCAAACTATAACACATATCTTTACAAGAACTTGCCTTTACTTCTGTTCTATACCAACTAAGCTGCAATCGGTTGACGATAAATTGCGGCTGAATTAACGTTAAATATTTTTTAAGCATTTCAACGTCAAATATTTTTAAACGTGTTCTTCTTGTCTTTTGAGTCATTTATTTCCATTTTGTGGATCGATTCGAAACTCTCACATACCAATACGTGTATGTATGTCAGTATGCGTGTAGGTAAAGACTGTTCCCAGCATCTAAGCAGGGTTAGAGCTGGTCACCATTGTCAAAATGACTCGCGTTTTTACCAGTGTGTGAAATTACTGTACCCTTTCACGATATTATATAGTATTGATTGACTACCTCCATTTCCAAATTACAGAAAACAAGCGTTCCTTGCTTGGTATCAGTCTATAGGGTTTTCTCAGCACGTTCCTATATTCTGGTCGTATTTTAGCCTCTGCAGCAGAGGTCGTTTAGGTTTCTGGTTCTTTTACTTAATCAAAATAATCTTTCCGACAGCTTAAAGAATCCAACGCTCTTGCAAATAGCATTAGAAAGTCTTACTCCTGGGGGTTATTTTACAACTAGATTTTCTTAGGATTCTAGCATTGTAGCAATAATATCGCATTGGAGACATGTACTCTTTATTTTATAGGAACCTTTTTCATAAAAACATCGAGGCTGAAGACGGGCAAAACGTAAGAACTGATGTATACTAAGAACATAACTCGGGCTTAAGTTAAGAACACTTTTTTGCACCTGTTTCTAAATGAGCAAATTAACTAATGTTTGTTTTAGTAGGAAGCCCTACTCATTTATATGGTTTTCAAAGGGGTCTTAATTTTTATTTTTTATTTTTTTTAAAAAAAACGTATTTTAGCTATTTTAACTACTTTAGAATCCAAAACAAATTTACATTAGTTTACAACAAGCTAGAATACAAGTAGAATCTATATCGGGTAGTTCTTCTCCTCTATAACTAACAGCCTTGGTAAAACCAAATCGCCCTGAGGTCGAATTCACTGATATGTTGTCATGAGCAGTGCACCAACAAGAGGTGCTGAATTTCGGTATGTCATCTGTTGTAACAAAATACCAACCGGAAAATGCTCTTTATTTCAAAATACATTCCTTGGTCACGTATGCATCATGTTGCAACATGTAAACTAAGAACATTTTGAGAACGGTTTGAGGCTTAAATCGCCAAAATCGACTTCTTATTAAGAAAAAAGTAGTGTAAAGCTTGTTAAATAGATTTCAATCTGCAAATAGTGCAATACTATAAATGGTAATTTTATCACTTGCTTTGTGTTTACCGATTGTAATATATTTAAGATGTGGTGCTCCTATGGAAACCAGCCCTAGCGCTGAATGGTCTACTAAGCCTAAGTAAAATTCAACGGAGACTAAATCTAAAATGGTTCTTATAAGAAAAGAGTATAGCTCAAAAAGCGTTGGTCGTCTGCAGCGTGTGCAGATAAGCGACAGTACTTAATCAACAGGTTCAAAGGTGTTAATGGGGCAAAAGGGACGTAAGGTGTCACATTGATATACAATGCAGACAACATCCCTCTAACGGGCCCCCGCATGACCTACGCTTATTTTATAAAAACCTTTTTATAAGAATATCAAGGCTAAAAATGGACAAAACTTAAGAACATATTAAGGACATAACTCAGGCTGAACTCAGTTAAGAACATTTTATTCTACTTGTTTTTAAACTCTGGAGCAATGTTTATACACGTAGGCAGCTTGACCCAATGGTCGACGTGATGGTAAAAAACGAGAACGTACACCTTTTCTGTAAGAACAAACTTCATAACACGTACGCTGAAATTTTTCCAAAAAATTAAGAACAATCACCAGGGTCAAATTTTGATCAGAAAACTTTAAGAAATTTATTCAATCCTTGCACACAGATTACGGGCGCTGTAAGATTGATAAGCACGTTCGTGACGTTCACGGATGCTGTATGGACAGTTTCCAAGTTTTTTGCATATATAAACAAACACGTATTTCGTCTGGGAAACTAATCCAATGTTTGGAAATATCAGGAAATAAGAACCATGCCAGAAGAAGAACAATTTGAGGCTGAAATCGCCAAAAAGTTAAGAACAACCAAGCCGAAAGTTACTGGTTCTTACAAAAAACCGTATATTAAAACAACGCAATTTGTTTTGTCCTTAAGTATTCTATCGTATTGTATTCAACATACATACATTTGGCACGGGCAGACAATCTGTGGGGGTTTGCAAAGAGTCTGTCACAGTAGCTGGACTTCTGTTCTGAATGCTGTCTACTAAATCTGCTATCGGTAGTTCTTCTCCTCTGTGACTAACAGCCTTGGTAAAACCAAGTCGCCTTAAGGTCATTTGCACTGACATGTATCTCAAACAACAATTACAAGAGCTGCTCTATTTCAATATGCCATCTGTTGCAAGGAAATACCAACCGCAAACATCGCTCTGCCTGGTCACATTTGCATCATATTAGAACATGTAGTTTAAGAATATTTTAAGAACGTTTCGATGCTCAAATCGTCAAAGATTAAGAACTTTCAGCCTCAGTTCAAAACTAGACGTTCTTGTAAAAAACAAGTGTACTCCGTTCCAGTGCAAAGGCACTGATAAAACTGTGAGGATTCCTAAATAGTTATCGCTAATGCTGCATGAGTAACGTAAATCACTGATTCAATGCCTTTCAGGTCAAACTTTCAACAAACAACCGAGTCGTTACCCCTTGGTGCTAACCACAGAAACATTTCATAAGTTTTTACTCCAGACAAACACGTATTAAACGACGCGCCTCCTTAAATCAGTGTATATTAAGTCATTGTTAAGTATGAAGATGAAATATTTTCGAGCAACCACTGTATTTCTTATCATAAGTTCTAACATAATTCAGTTGTTGCTTTGAAACAACCAATTTATAACTCGGTAATATAAGCCTACACTGAATACAAAGATGTAACCAAGCTTTCATAAAGCTAAGCCTAGAAACGAGAAGCTCTTTCATGCACAAAACGATGCAGTACACTTGAATACAAATTTAGCTGGCTACGGTGCAGTACTGATAAATAAATAAATAAAGTAGCAAACAAATAAATAAATAAACAAAAATAAAAAGTTAAGATAAAGAGAAGTAAACGTTATTTCTCTCGTGTAAAACTTTGCCGCAGATGTATTCATGTACCTTTGACAAACTCACCATATTTCTTTCCGGCGATTTATACTCAAAAAAAAAATTGAGTTTACTGCCTTATAGAAAATCGTCTATCAAATGAAGTTTAATGACATTTCTCGACATAAACGCATTCCACTTAGACTAACTGGTAGTAACTGATGACTTACATGCCGAAGCCTCACGAAGGAAGCCTTTACATGCTTAAGATAACTGGCAATTTTTTCGCGCGGTTTTTTCATTGTTGGATAGACGCACGCCCGTGCGACTATACCGCAACATGTGCAAGAAAATCTGAGAAAATAATTGGAACCAAAAAACGCGGTTTCAAAAAGTTTCAGTACTAAATGGAAAACGAAGTAATTGAAGGTAACGAGCAAGAATTGGAACAGTTGCTACCGAACTTTGCTAGACAAATGAACTACGGAAAAAAAAACCCAGTCCACATTTATGGGTTCGCAAAGAACTGTTTTATGCTTACTGAATAAAACGACAGAATTCTAAAACAAATTGTTCATACTTTAGCTATGCCGAGAAAAAACATTAAAACATGGCTGGGTCAGAAATTTTTGAGAAGGAAAAATATTTCCCTTCAACCTTGGTCAAAAATAGTTACCAGTCCTTTATAGGTCAATAAGTCAAATTCCGTAAAGTTCGAGGAGGTATGGAGATATCTTCAGTTATGTCCAGGACTTCACTCCATCCCCGACTCTCAACCTAACACTACATCTAACGCTAACCATAACCTAAACCTAAACCTAAACCTAATCATAGCCCATACCCTAACCTTAACGCTAATTCTAATCATAACTTTAACTCTAACCCTTTCTTTTCACCGACGACTCATTTCACTTAAACAGTGCTTCTGAATAAGTATTGATCATGAAACCTTGACCAAGCATTTTGGTAAAATGCATTGTTTTTTATGGACTATTTCTTTTCTTTTTTTTGCTACTGGTGAATTTAATCGCTGGTTTGGAGATTAACCGCGCTGTGTTACGACAACATTTTGCAGACTTCTCGAAGTTTTTCCATCGTAGGATTCGGGCAGCGACACCGTACTAAAAAACCGAGGATATTTTTGAATCGAGAAGGCCGAGCAAGCACGTGCATGCGTGTAGCGTTTTTGAGCGTTAAAGTGGACGATAAAAAACGCCAAAATGCTAGAGTGGACACGAAGCACTTGTATGGAAGAGGTGTAATAAACACGAGTTGAAAACAAGAAAAAGGTTTCTTAATGAATTCGACGATTTTGCATTACCTTTTACAGTTCCTTCGTTAGAAAGATACAAATATGGCGGGGTTACTTTCACCCCCCTCACCCCATCCTTCCCAGGTTGAATAGTTTAAGGACGTATTAAGAACAATCTAGGGCTCAGTTTGACAACCACAAAGTTCCATCTGATCGTTTTATTATCATAACACCGAGTAAAGAAAAAACTTGGGTCAATGAATTAAAAAAGAATTAGTCTCAGCCAATATTATATGGCTCATATGAGCGTGAGCTTGCGCATGCCCATTAACGCTCAAACCGCAGGAAAACACAGCTAACCCCGCACACTACCAATAATTTCAAAGCACGTGGAAATCTTTTCGGTTGTCTTACAGGTAACGAAGACCAACTTTCAGCTGCGTCACTGAACTCATGATAACAAGCCAGTGCAATGATCTGTTTGGCGACAGTCTCAGTGGAGCCTATTGCTGGCATCTTCAAGACGGCAGCGGACAACCGAAACGGCTTTGTAAAAACCAATTGTATGCGCGTTTCAATGATGGTACCAAATGTTTATTTTTTACTATGACTAGTCAACGTGTTAACCATGAAAGGAGGTTGGTGTTTCGCTTTTGAAAACACAGTCAATACGGAGCCCAATTCATCCGCTTTTATCCAATGAAAATTACAAGTCAGTACTGTCTATGGAAATACCCTTGCTTACAAATATCGTCATTCCACTAAAACTATTAAGCAAAAGCTCGATCTCCACCTCCTCATATCCCTAAAACAAAACACAAATTAAGGTTTTTGAGAACGATTTCCCCGAAAATAAACCCACATATAGACCTTTTTCAACATTTAGAGTAAAAGACATGAGGTCGGCGTTTTTATTGCACCTAATTTAAAACTATTTGCATAAAATCTACTTCCGGCTGGTCAACACTATACAGTCTACACATGGCGACTTCTTGTAAAGAGGCGACTCGGTAATGAAGTTATGCAACGATGAAAGCCTTTGTGATAGAAGACCACATGGGCTATGGTCCTACTTTAAAACTTGCAGTTCTTATAATCAGCTTTAATCTTTCAAGCAAATGAAACCGTTGGCAAGAAGTTCCCCGGTCAAAAACTAATATCATGCTCTTTTATATAGAAACAAACTTTACAAGATCACTGTTAGGGGCAAAGTATGAAGAAAAAAAAAATGTAATTGTAAAGCACAAATTTCTTTCCAAACGAAAAAAATCAGACTTATCTTGTTGTCAGTCTTCGTGCGATATTGAACAGTAAGGCAAAACGAGGGCTGTGGTTCCGATAATGGCACTAAAACCAGTTACGTTCTGCGAGTGACCGACACAATTGTCAAAGTTTTCACAAAAGAGACATAGTTCTCAAAAGAGCAACCACTCCATGCAACAGTCACGCGCGCTGGATATTTTCTGCGAAACGAGTTTACTGATTGAGTGGAGTTAAAGATTAAACTACGTACCTTTTCCAAAATATATCCTGTGTCAGAATTTATTCTAACTTCGTTTTTAAAGGTTTCATGAAAAGCTTAGCTAGTGAAAAATATTACTAGTTGTTTGTAAAACAAACGGTTGTTTTCAACAAATGGTCAACACAATGCTCTTTTGAAAGCAATATCTTAATACAATATACTGAGTGAAATGGATCATGTTTATTACATTACATGTATTACAACAAACACAATGCATGGTTCAACAGCTGCCTTTACTGTTCATTACAACGCTAACTCGTGACTAGCGTTATTCTTAATGCTCACGAAACCAAATTCCTCCACAGCTTATCGGCGAACTATCAGTGACAAAAGAAATTGGTCAATACTCTACTACAGTGCGACATATTTAGTCCATTCCGGCACTAAGCTAGTCAAAGAAACTATATCTGTTAGATTTAGCAACGGCATTGTGGATAAAAAACTGACTTAACACGACAAATCAAAGTTCATTGGTGAAGCAACACTTCGATGTAACCGCACACACAAAACTCCGACAAGTTTTCGAATTATCATATTTTCGTTTGCAGACGTTTCGCTCGCTCAAAAGGACGAAACCACGAGTCACTTGCTTTCTAATACCAATATTCTTGCTGGTTGAATTCTCCAAAAGCTGACAGCTGGTCAGATCGTGGGCAACAGACCAAGCAGAAGACACAATAGATTTCATTTCACTCTCAGACTGTTTTGTTCAAATGTGAATTCAATATTGTTAAAATAAATATTTCGTTTCCTACACGAGTTTCCACTTACACCAGCAGATTTAACTTTGATAAATGGTGTGGATTGACCTTATTGTGAATGCAGCTTTCGACAAAAATCAAACTGGGTCGGAAACGGGAAACAAAACCCCTCGTGCTCAGTTTCATACAAGAAGCACGCGATTCTGTGCAAATTGGAGTGGATTGACTTTTCCTGGCTTACACTTTTCTCATGCCAATTCTATTGTTAATTGGTTCAACAGCTTCCACGTTTGTATTGCCACACTGTAATCAGATTGTGCAGATATTTTCAACCTTTAAAGTTTGAGAAATTAAAACAACTAAAGACTAATCACTTCTACTCTTCAAAACAAACATAAAACAATACCAGAAAATGAATGACCGGCTTATGGGACTTTTGCGACTGCGCCAACTGGTTCATAAAGAGTTCAAACATTTTGGGGTTTTTTGCGAAGTCATCTTAGTTTAGTAAGCCAATGGTTAATAAAGTTCCCGAAATGAAAAACAATCCTTAACGTATTTTAAACAAAGGTCCCTTTTAGGCACGGACTTTTAGAACTAAAAAGTATTACTAATGAGCTTTTCATTTCTAATTAAATTCACTGATTAGCAAGTAATGTTTGCTTTGTGTTCTGGTTTAATTTTCTAATTGTCCCTAAATGTGAAACAGTTCGTGATATGAATTCAAATCAGTTCACTCTTTAATGGCTCATTTTCAAGTACATTTGCTGAGACGTTGACATGAGTTGAAAGGAACTCTGTGTTTTACGTACGGCGGTGAGTCGAGTCATGTCCCTGTAATCAGCGCACAATTGAACCAATATCAAGCCATCGTGTGAAGGGTATTAAAATAAACGCCAACCATTTGTTTGAAGCTACTTGAGCGGCTAAGGAGGTGATTGCCGGTTTAAAAATCACGTAAACTTACGGAATAAATTTGCATCTCCTGTGTAAAATTCCTTTGCAGAAAAATCAAGGGGAAAATGGATTCCATTTAAGAGTATTGTACAAACCTTTTTGGGTACGTCAAAGTACAAAACGTTGCCGAAAGAGGCTGAAGAAAGACTTATATTTTTTGTCAGATACATTTCTACCCGCCAAAAAATATTTAGCAATGTGACTCGAAAAGACTTTCCCACGGTTTAGTTGTTGTGTTAGGATTTTCAGTTCAATTAACGGATACTTCAGGGGCTGCCGGTGATTAATCCGCAAAGCTAAGATAATCCAAATTCCTTCAGGTAGTTTAAACTTTTAGGATATAGCTCTCGAGACAAGCTTAATACCAACAGGAAAACGAAGCCAAGCGACGAAATCTGAAGATATGATACCTTCAGCTGCGGTCAAAGTAAGCAGTTCTGGTCATCCATCGCGACCAAAGGTTGCCCCGCGTCGAGA
>JAOBYF010011127.1:0-21344 GCA_025403605.1 Parazoanthus darwini
CATAGTTTTCAACTGTGCCTCACTTGGTGTAGTAAAGTCAACAAACAAAACTCTGCTGAAGCAAAAAGGTGTCGTTTAATAAGCTCTTTAACTTTTTCAAACTTCAGCTTCATGTCGTCTCGACTCAGTGCACACCAAAACATGCGATTCCATGTTAAATACCTTCTCATCTATTCGGTGATTAGCCAATCAGCTTGCGAGATTCATCCCTACTATGCGGTTCTGTTTTTAACTGGCCTCCATTTAAAATTAGACACGCCTGTTTAATTATCGTAAATAAATAAAAATAAATAAATAAACAAACAAACAAACAAACAAATAAATAAACAAATATTTTGAGATGCCTCTGCATTTTTTGCAAAATTTATTTTTTACCAAATTTGCAGCACATTTCCTTGAAACTAATAGAAACTGAAATTTATTTATAGTTGATAATAGAACAAATTTTGTGAAAAAGCTTAAGTTATAAATGAAAGACGTCCGACTAACGTCAGGCGATGCGTTCTTAACTGGACTACAGATACTGCATTTTTTTTACTGGAGGGTCCTTTGCTATGAAGGGGGACTGATGTCAAAAACATGATTGCATCGCCTTTCAATTCATTGTGCCGTGTCATCATTTCATTGGATCATGTCCTGAATTTCAACTGCCATTTTAAGCAGACTATAAAGTCTATAAAACCATGGTTTGGAATCAATGCATTGTTGAATCTTGCTAAATAGTTGTATATTAGTCAAAATCACACTGTGAAGAATTTTTATAAGAGAATTTTCATAAGATAATGCTACGACAGCGGCAAAATTAGGTAAGCAGCAAGTTGTATTTGAAAAGTTTTGGTTGTTGTGAAATGTTTTAGTTACAGCAAATCTCTGCCGGAAAGATTTGTCCGAGTATCTCAACGTAACGTAAAAGAAGACCGAGTTTGTTCAGGTTTTCGAATTCGTTTGTAGACGCTGTTTAAGAACAAGGGATTTACTGAACTTTGTAGTTACAACTGTAAAACACGGCTGAGTTTTTTTTAAACTTTGAATCTGAGAATAAACTGCTTTTGGTTTTTACATCATCCACTGTTCGACACGGTTCAAAACATTATTCCTGAACCAAAAGTTGCCTAAAACATCTTTGACGTTGCCGAAATAACCTCTTGACATATTCTGGAAGAGCAGTGGTAACCAAATAAATTTCATCATAAAGAACTGAATAAAGCCATCAATTGTATCAGCTCAAGTCGTTAAGAGGACATTTAAGTTTTGTTAACAGATTAATAGAGCTCCTTACGCGCGCGTCAACTGTTGAACATTGGTTGTCTCTAACGAAAAATTATTGTTGTGTCATAAAATAAATAAAATACTTCCGTGGTATGTTGTATGGAATATATACAGTCTCTCGGCTTCCAAATTGTCCTCAAAGGCCTCGTAGACTACGACCAGCACCTCTTCATCGACAAAAGGGTGCAAAGCGGCATCTCTATGGCGGAGAAACGCCACGCGAAGGCCAACCACCCATCGGTGGAGGCTGTGATGCATCCAAGCAGAGGAGCCACATCCTCGCTACCTGGACGCAAATATCCTATACGGTCAGGCAATGAGCCAGCCCCTGCCCACAGGCGGCTTTGCGTTGGAAGAGGACTGAGAGCAGCTCGCGGTAAAATTGGTAGAGCATCCGGAAAAAAGCTAAGATGGTAACATCCTTGATATTGGACCTAGAGTATCCGAAAGAGCTGCACGATGCACACAGCGCATTCACTGGCGCTGGAGCGCATGATGATCCGAAAAACGTCGTTGCCGCAGCACTAGTACAACCTCCAAAGTGAAGGGGTGGAACAAACTGAGGTTTAAAAGCTGGTACTCGTCTCCGCGACAAGGAATGTTATGTCCTCTACTACCGCAATCTGCAGCTATATTTGTCCCTTGGACTCCATCTGAAGAAGGTCCACCGGTCCCTTTAACGGCCTTGAATGGAGCCCTACATCACGATGAACACAAAGCAATTTCGAGAAGGATGAAAGCATTGGGTGTCCCATTGCGGAATACTTGGGCCTGTGCCCCAAGCTGTGCTCCAAGAAAAAAAAACAAAAACGCAAAGGGGGTGAAAAGAAGCACATCCGCCACGAGCAGTAAAAAGAGGCTTCCACCACAGCATGGAAGTGCTGCGGTCGAAGCGCCACCGCATCTATTGCCAGAATGAAAAAGGTATCGCTGCCCCGTTTGTTACTGCAAGCGCTGAATTGCGAAAATGGGGTGGGTTCCCTTGCCTAAGGCCACAAGGGTATTAACCCCTCCAGGGCGACTGAGTTGGATGCGTTTATCGAAGAGATTTTAGCTCTGTAGAACCCCATCGGATGGCAGCTGGTTGTCGTTAGGCGCCACAACTAACCCTCAGCAAACGAAGCCACGTGCTCAATGGACCGTCTTTCAGTTATTACGGCACAGGCTCGTCAAGCTTGGTGATTGAGCGTCCAAGCCGGTAACAAATAGAGGCAGCATCCCTCAAGCTCGCCGGTCTGGTATACGTATCGGCGTGGTATAGTATCGAACGCCCACGCCAGAGCTACAATCTCAGACAAAAACCTTGGACAGGGACTTCCTTTTCCCCCATTCCCCCTACCAAATGTTGTTTTGCAAGTTCGAAAAACAACTGGAAGAAAAGTCGTCATCCTTGTAGCAACACTGAGACAGGGAGCGCGGGGGAGGAGTTTCTGCTAAGGGTGTCCAGAGACTTTTGGCTGAGATTGTAGCTTAACAGATCCTCACATTATCTCTTAAAGCAAATAAAGTAAAAACCTTCAGACCTGACAACATCCAGAATTCATACCCTGGGTTGACAAATATATAAAGGCTAAAAGTACCCCCTCAAACCCCTGAGAGAACCTCTACTGTAAGAAAACTCAAGTTGGAACCCTCTACAACCATCTGTAAGGGGTCCCAAGGGCAATTGTCCCAGCATGGTCCTTGCCAAATGCTGTCATGACCTGAACTCTTACCTTGCAAGTAAATAATATAGCTACATAACCCAACACTGGCCTCAGACAAACAATCTTCCAGAGCTGATGATAAGTACCCAAGATTCCTTCTGTGGGCTCATCATCATGAATATCCTCTTGTTTTTTCTCACTCTTAAGCAACCACACAAGTGATGTCGTAATAAAAAATACAATGGCCCAAAAATACAGGAATCCTGAGAGTGTGACAACCCCTTCTTTCTCGGGGATGGAGCGCAAGTATTGATTGCAGAAGTCTGGGGAGCTCAGAGCCAGAAACACAACATTACCCAGAAAATACCCAGCTGTCTGTCCAACAGTATTGCACGTAGATGCCCAGCCAACATTTCTTCTGGAGAGCATAGTTAGTGCCCACCCATCAACTGCTATGTCTTGAGTAGCAGTGAAGACATTCATCATAAAGAACATGGCAGTGAGGGTAAAAATGTCTGGAGAGGAATCTTCTTCACCAATCCACTCATTCACATTCTGAAATTTCAAAAGAAAATGGTTACATGCATATAATGGCTAATAGTGTATTAACATCATTCCATGAAAGTTGAAAATTTTGAGATTTCATGAATGGCAGTTCAATATCGTCACTTAAACCATTTTTGACACGAGCTTTTTAATCAGCTACTACACATACAATAGATTAAAATCTTTTCAAATTGATCTACAAACTGGATAATTCACTTGCTCAAGCATAAGACTTTAGCTGACCATTTTAATTGGGTTAGCTGCTAGAACCTTTCGTTGCAGTACAGGAGAGGACAAAAAAAAGGGAGACAGATACTTGTAAACACTTAAATGACCCTGTTATTGAACTTTTTTCTTGCATCTTGCAATACAACACCATTGCAAGACAAACTGCAGAGTAAATCATGTGTAACACAAAAAAATGAAAAGTGAGTTGCAGGGAAAATAGAAAGATCTTATAATTTTTGCAATGTTGTAAGCTTAATATCAAGATCTTTCACAGATCATATGCTCACATGCAATATCAAGGCTTAGGTTGATCATGACTTTGCATTGATAAAACTTTCTCTACATTTGACCTAGTAACAGGCCCTCCAGACAGAAAGGGAAAAAACACTCCACTCTTTTTTGCCCTTTCACCAGCCTGAAAAGCCTGTTGGCAGGCTTTGTAAAGTATTGTTATTGAACTAACCAGTTTTCATTTCTCTAACCATGCCAAGTCAACCTTGACCGCAGTGCCAGTTTTGTAACACTTTACCAGTTACATACAAACTGTGTCTGTGATAAGGTTTACTGCAGGTGATGCAGCAACTAAGTTACGCGAAAAAAAATGCCTCGTACAACGTAGGCTCTTAATAAACTGAACTAGAAGTGGCTAACGAAAAACTTACCCTAGAAATGACAATCATAAATATCCCAATCATATACTGCATTGGCACCAACCAGGTTTTCCTTCTGCCAAACCACGGGAAGTAAGCAGCATCCACAATTGGCGCCCAGAGCAGCTTGACACTGTAAGGCCAGTACACGAAACTAAACATAGCCTGCTGCTTGTACGAAACCTTTTTCGCTTGAAGTAACATTGGTATACTACCAGCAAGCCCCAACGGAATTCCTTGTAACACGTAAAGGAAGAGTAATAGAGCAATGCTGGCTTTGTCACCCGTTAGATCGGGCTTTTCATGTCTTTGTTCTTTACTGGATTCTCCAAGCATCGACACCGTTTCATCGGTATCTGAAATTAAAACCTCGTCTTTAGCGGATTCCATTGAACCATTGATGAAGGCTTCCTCTATAAGCTTTGATTCTCTGCTCTTTCGTCTTGTAATCATCATTTTACGATTGATAAACCACTTTGTTGGTTGTAAACCAATATTTCAAAATTAACATAAGTACTCGTGAGTCATGAGGATCGACTAAACGCTGTTAGGTTTGAGAACTATAATGACGTAGATTTACCATAAACAACCATAAATACCCTTCACACCTAACAATAATGAACTTTTAGACTATCAAAGACCGGTACATCTCGGAAAAAAACGTGGCGGCCATTCAGCCGCTAAAAGTTTGCTTCCGTTCATTGGGACCGTGGGCGCAGAACTCAGGGTTAAGGTTCAGCGGTCTGCGTTGCCAGGTTACAAGGTCTTGAGCGAAAAAACAGGGAAGATGGCGGACGAAAGCTAAAATGTCATTTGACTTTTGGTTGTTACTTTGTTTGATATCGTAAATTTAAGGCAAGCAATGAATACTATTAACCCTTTAGCTAATCCTAAAGGTGTTAAACTTTTATGCGAACTGTGCCAAAAACCCGCGTTTGTTCAATGTACAGAATGCCGAGTCACGTATTACTGGTAAGTGGTAAATGTGCGGATAACTGATTTGTTAGACTTTCCTCTCCAACTGTAAAAACTGCGCTACTTTTGAATAACTGCAACTCAAACCAACCATGAATCTGTCACCAAATTATGAAGCTTTTACCAAGCAATTTTTTTGTTTATTTGTGTTTGAGATCCTGTGTTTGTAGCAGCTTGGCAGCTCCCTGAATTTGCCACAGACTGTTACTTTGCCTCAGCAGGAAAATGATAATTAATTTTGTACCTTTTAGCTAAATTTCACTCTTACAGGTCCACAACTAGAATTGAAATAACTTATTTGTAATATCTTGAATTTGCAAATCAGTGGTCCTGAACATCAGAGAGCTGACTGGATTGGAATCCATGAAAAAATCTGCCAGTTACTGATCCCACTTCGTTCACCAATCCCTTTCCTTGGCTCTGAAGATGAAAGACAACACAGAAAACTCCAGCAAATACTAAGGCAGGTAAGGATCTGGAATGAAGATTTCTGGTATTTGTACTAGATGGTGGTGAACTGTTGCAAGTGTTATTATTAACTTCCAGATGGTGGTGAACTGTTGCAAGTGTTATTATTAACTTCCAGGACTTGCTAGAAAACACTCCTCTTACTACTTAAGACAATGTTTTAGGAATCAGTTTCAAGGGAACAGTTTATTTCGCGATGGTGAAATTTGTATCCATTTTTATTAAATCTGCTAATATTTGATCAGTCTTGACCATTGCTACCTTGGTTATCATTTATTTGTTACTCAAATTCAAAATTGTCAGTATCAGAGTCTAAGTGACTAATGGACTGGCATGCATGGAAGAAGCATGGATCAATCTGACAGTGGGCTGAAGTTCAAACCTGGAATCTGAGTTTGAACCCAGAGTCCACTTCAAGACCAAGTATATCTTGGCTCAAAGTCACAATCAAGGTATTGGAAATTCCCTTTTTGATCATAAGCTATATGCCGTCCATCCCTTTTGCAAACATTGGTTAAGTATCCATCTTCCTAAGTGTATCGGCCTTACCCGTTGGGAAATTACAGTTTGTACCTAGACACATACTCTCTTAGCTTATAAGCAGCCCTCTCCCCTTAGAATTTCAGTTTCATTTTTGTTAAATTATATGTGGGTTTTGGATGTGTTTAGACAACGAGTAGTTCCTCCGTAAGATAGTTGAGCGAACAATCAAGAATCCAAATTGCCGCACAAAAACTGAGGCGAGCGGAGTTTATTTCTTATTTTTCTTGTTTTTCCACTTGCTCAGTTTTCATGCGCCATAATTTTAAAAATCTTGATCCCTCGCTCGACTATCTTTTGGAGGAAAAACAGGGACTACTCATAGTCTAGGATGTGTTAATATGGATGCACATATTGTACAATGAATCTAACTGGTGCTGGTTTTCTTATATTGCAGAAACAAATGATTGAGTTGTGCCGCACAGAGGGCCAGAAACTCTTGTTTGAAGGCAAATATGACCAGGCAGTTCCTGCAGCCCTCCAGTCTCTCAAGTTTGCTATTGAGGTGTATGGATTGAGCAGTATAGAACTGGTTCCTTCATATCTTATTCTGGGTGAAGCCAGTATAGGTGAGTTTGACATTGAGGTGTATAAATTAGAGCAGTATAGAATGATTGAACTGGTTCCTTCATATCTTATTCTGGGTGAAGCCAGTATAGGTGAGTTTGACATTGAGATGTATAGATTAGAGCAGTGTAGAACTGATTCCCACATACATAAAATTATGTCTTAAACTGTCTATCCTTTAAATTGTTTTAATTATAGTAGTTTTCCATTACATGTAAATCCAAATAAATTGCTAATTAAGAATAACACACACTTTGGATGGTTACTTGAGCTTAAAGTGCTCTGAGCATGCATGAGTGAGCATAAATAATAGCACATGTCATTGTGACTCAGAACTGAAGTTAGTTTTCGGAGTTTTTTTTCGTCAGAAATTTGCAGTTTCTCGGGAATTCTTGTACTAGTACTTTTTAAGTACTTTTAATAGATTGAAATCTATTTGGTATTTGGTGAACAGCAAGTATATTCACCTTGCTTCATTATTTAAGGCTTGGTAATATCCCAAATTTGCTACTTGCCACTACTTCAAAGAATAAATAACAGAACTGTTTTTGATATTCACCTCTGGATATCTATCCATATACTAACAAACTAAGACACAAAACAGATGCTCCATTTTGTGGTACAGCTACCTGCAAACAAAAAGCTAAGGTTGTGATGAAAGTTATGTTTTATGAAAGTTAGTATAACTATTTTAATTCATAGATTTGAAATAATTATGTGTCATGAACTGTGTATGAACCCTGGTTGCAGGTCTTGGCCGGCTAAACCAGGCTGAAGAATATCTGGGTCAGGCCCAGTGGACTGTCCTCAAAACACCAGAATGTGGGGATGCAATCAAGTCTAGATTGTATCGTAATCTGGGCCTTCTTTATGCAGCTCAGGGGAACTATGTAGACGCCTTGGCTCAACTTGCAGATGATGTAAGCATAGTTTAGAGTGCTCCTGACACACCTCGTACACCTTCCAGCTCTCACACCTATGGCACGTGTTGTGCACCTCAGTGTCTGTTCTCAAACCACTATAAAATCCAGCATTGTAAAAAAGCGATGAAAACACAGTGAATTGATTTTCATGACCCATGAAATTTACGTTTGCAAAATTCGTGGGTTTTGCTGACACCACGAAAAAGTCATGAATAATTTGTGTTTAAAGATTTCGAATGTCTTAGCAGACCATGAAAAAATGTTGAATTGCCAATTATGAAATAATGTAACAGTGCGTAGAAAATGCTGTTTTGCCTAATTAGTTCTTGATGTATCTGCTTTAGTCTAAGAGTTTTGGAATTGTTAATTAATAAATTAAAGTATTTGCCTTTGATAGATTTATCACTCATCAATGGTGCATGGTACAGATAATATCCGAACTTCAGGAGGATTTTTTCATATGGCCAATGTCTTCTATAGACAAAACAAGTTGGATATTGCTTTCTCACACTATAACCAGGTCAGTTGTTAGTCAATGAAACAAAGCTTGTTTACTAACTAATGTTTTAGAACTCGTTCAAAATCATTCTAAGTACCAAGTTTTAATAAGGAACTCACAAAAATAGCGTTAAGAGTTAAAGTATACTAAAAAATGAAATATTATTAAAAAAAACAGGATTTAAAAAAACGGCAAGCGCTTTTTTACTCGTTTGGAAACCACGCAAAATTTGTGTTTTTGTAAGAGCTCTATTTTTATTTAAACTATGGACACAGTTATATCACTTTTTACACGGAATTCGCAACTTTACTATTACTCACGTTATTCATTGCCTACCTTTAGCTTTTTGCGAAATCATCAATATCACTGCTCTTGTTGAATAAAACTTTTTTTGCATGTTAACAGTAGTGTCAAATAAAAAAAGTTCTCTTAATTTTTTTTCGGAAACTGTATTTAATTTATTTTCATATGTTGCAAGAGGAGTACGAAAGGCGTTTCACTACTTAGTCATTTTATATTTGCTATAACTTTTTCAGTGTTCTGTGAAAAATCTTCCTACAGCTTCTTAAGACATTTTGTTGACTGAAAACCTGTTTGCAGTGCTGAAATACATCATATAGTTTAAAATAGTGTTAGCAATTAGTTACGCAAATTGCACGACAACCGATGATGAAACATCGCCTTTTTGTAGGTGACAGACATCTGGTATGAACATTTATGCAAGCTAGTGTCTCAGCGAACTCAAACCCCTGCTGAACCATCAGGAATTGGTCCAGCCTTTAACCCTGGAGTGCCCACAGACTTTGATGTGCTTGGTAGGGATGTCCCTTTGTAGACTGCAGCTTTTGTTTGTTTCATTATTTCTTTATTTTGCACCAAAGTAGTATAGTAGGTATAAAACTACTTTTATAGAGTAGGGACTCTTATTAGCACGGGGCGAAATGAATTAGTAAGCTTAGGTATTTGAATTGTTTTAGATATTTGATTTTTTTAGGGGTCATTGAATTACTTTGCGTCTTTACATTATTTTGTGTTTTTGCATGGCAATAAAAAATATTAGGGATGATGTTATGGGGTAATCGTAGGCATTTTAATTACGTTAGGAATATGTAAGAAATTGATTATTATTTTCGACTTCATATTCATGAATCGGCACATTTAGGGCCAAGAATTCTTTCAAAACCCCTACAGAACCCTTTCAGAACGCCAACACAACCCTTGAAGGATAATATATAGAGAATACATAAGACCACCACAACGGTGAGAAGATAGCTAAGATAGTTTTAAACGTGTAAAATCTCTGTCAGTAGGCTTTTATAAATAGTTATTGCATTTGGCATATTATTACGCATGTATAGATCCTGTTGACGGGTGTATAGGTTAAGATGGTAATGCCAATGTAGATTTTTCTCCTGTTTTTCAGCTTCTTGGCTTCGAGGTGATCTCTTTAAAAAAATAGGGAAACAGAGAAAGTCGGACATGTTTCTAATTAATTGGAAGTAATAGTTAGCTCAGCTGGACAAAATCGGTTGTCTGAAATTCACGGAACCTCTCTGTGACCCTAACGTTAAATTGACTGTTTTCGATAAGAATTGCAGCTCCGGTTATGAATGTTATCTTTTGTTTGTTATTGGTGCAAGTTGTTGTCGTCTTCAGTGTTTTTGTTTTCATTATTATTACATTACTATTTTTCTTTTATTGTTGCTCTTCATGGTCACCCTCCTCCTTCCATTGTTCGACTGCAGACGAAGCGCAGGAAGCGGAAGCAATCCAGGTTATTAATGCCATCCTAGAGCTGCGCGAGAGTCAGTCGGTCCAGACTCCCTCAGTGATGTGTAAGATCTACTTCAGTATGGCAATGCTGCAGTACATACTCGGCAATATGGACAAGGTTAGCTAGCTTCTTTTAATAATAGTAACAATAACGATAATGATAATGATAACTATGATGATGGTAATGATGACGAGGTTTGTATTGCATGGCATTTTTTTTGTTTGAAAAAGGCCTTTCACGATCAGTGACAAACCAAAACAAAGAGCTTGTCATCAAATAAGTTTCAGTTTAATTGGGCAGCCGAACAACGGCACTTCAGCAGGAGCTCAGTTGAGGAAAAGACAAATCAAAGCACTTAAGAAACGTTTCAATTAACCAACCCGTGTAGAAAGGACTCCTTCCCCCATCCCCCTCCTTTCCGAAATATTAACCATTCAACCCCAAAAAGTTCGGACAAAATGATCTTTTTGACCAAATATAAGCCCGTTGACTTCAATTCGCAGTTTGAGAGTTGGAAAAATAGCTGCATGGATATGACTTGTCTCACGTTCCACGTTAAACAAGGCTGGTACTTTCATACAGGTGCAGAAAATTATGATTCCCAATAGCCTATTTTGTTTGACAATTTCAGGCCACAGAGTTTGGTATCAAAGCCCGAACTGCGTGCGAAGGAATTGTATCGGGAGACGAGGCGACTATGAAGAAAGTGGTGGAGTTCTTAGCGGCTGTTGAGCAAGTAGCTTAGAACGATGTGTGGAGAATTACTGCTTGTGGGATATCTCCAGAGAATTAACAAGATTTAAGAAACAACTCTCCTACCTGGCATCCTTAATGCTCATCACTTGCTCGTAAAGCCCCTACTCAACACACACACAAAGGCAAAAGAGATTCCCTATCCGTTGCTGTTTATATCGAACCAGACATATAAAATCAACATCCTTCTTTGTAAATAGATTTGTTTCACAGATTCTCTTTACTGTAACAAGGAATTCCTGTACTCGGGTACTGGTGAACTTATTGTACATCCCACCATTGTGAGCCTTTCAGCATATTGTAAAACACATTCATGTACATAAAGACGTCCTAAATAAAAGATACAGCAAATGAAGGGGTTTTTATGTTTAATTACTATTATGTGTCGTTATGCTTGCTGTATTTCTAATTATCCTATTTCTAAGTATTTGATTATTACAGGTCATTTTGCTTTTATCGAAACTATTTTGATTTAAAACCGAATAGTCAACGAACACATCGTAGCTCGATTTATTGCCTAACGTTTGCGCGAAATGAAGAAACAATTGTTACAGTCACTTTTGAATTTGTTTCAGTCGCCGAACTGAAGAAAACACGTTTTTTCTATTTATTGTGAAATGATTAAGCTTCGATAACGATCAATTGATCAGAGATCAGTTGTGTCGGAGTCTTGATACTTGACATTTCAGCTTGTTACTAAGACGCTTATCGGCCGGTGAATATTTTTAAACACACACACGTCAATCCGGAGTAACTGTAGGGTATGCGTAGCCCATACTTGGAGGATAAGGATTTGATCGAAAACTACGCGCATCAAAATTGTAGGAGAAGGCGCCATCTGTCACTAAAATACTACTGTATTGTGCCCTAGCGTATCTGACTGTTTCATCCGTTAGTGTTCGTTACGGATTTCCCTAGGCAGATGTTAAAAGCTTGATTTCACTTCACCGCAGATTTGACACGTGTCTTGATTCATCCATATCTATCCGCATCAAGGAAATCTTTACCTACTCCAGCTGAACTTCACGGCAGTGCTCTCGTTAAGGTAAGTGGGTTTCTGTAAGACAGAAAATGAGTCTTACTGAGGATAAAGTTAGCTAAAAACCTTTCAAATCACTTTATCGTTTTTTGGGCACACATTTGTTTCCAATAACAATTCTGCATGTATCAGACCACTTAAAACCATTAGTAACTGTTACACTTAAAATTTATTTGATTTGTACACCATTACAAAAAGCAATGAAAAGACCGATAAAGGATCCTTTCTACTGAATACTTGTTCATCGATGCACGAGTTGTGACTTTCCGTGTGGACTGAGATACAATTCCTGCTTGTATGAAATTGAGACACACCTCTTCCCCAAACCTCTCCCCTTTCGTCCCACACATACTCGTGACTTATTTGGAATAGCGTGTTCCTCGATGCACCAGTTGCAATTTGCCGTGTGCATTGAGACACCTGCCCCAACCCTTACCCTTCATCCCGCACAGACACCGTGCACTCGTGGCCTATGTAGAGTATTGTTTCCTCTATGCAGCAGTTGCAACTTACCATGTGGATTGAGACACATCTCCTGCCCGTCCGGGGCCTCAATAGTATCGTACCCCATGGGACAAAACCGGAGACAATACGTCCGATATCCATGTTCGCGTACGAGTCTCTTGTAACCGTCGATGCACTTTTGACAGTTCTTGTCATCAGTGCACGTTTCACACTTACGAATGCACTCTGTAAACAGAAGAGAAAGATTATTTCATTTTTTTGCCACATGACGACCATTCACAAAAAATGTTGGGTTGAAGACTGATAAATAAATGTTGGTGCTTGAAAAATTAGGAAGTGAAAAGGAGTTCCTGAAGAAACACAACTCTAATCAATGGGGTAATTGAAAATTGAGCAACGGACAACTATTTGGCGGTGGATCATAAGTCGAGGGGTTGCTGGGGAGTGAGTGAGGTCGAAAGAGGCCATCACTTTTTTATACATGAGATCATAAAATGTTTAGTTCTATATTTGAAACGCTAACTTGTGCATCGCCTGTGTTCAGCAGAATTGTGAAACTCCTTGAAGTATCCCTTAGGACACTCCTCGCGACATTGCGATATTCCATGCGTATTAAAGTGAAAAAAGCCCTCGTGGCACTTGTTGCATTCTTCGTCTGAACAGCCTTTCCTGTCTAAAAAAAAACAAACTCACGTTAACCTTTGTCGTATTTACAAAACTCAATACTGTCTTGACTACTGAACCAGGATGACCTTCCAGTTTTCTAGTCTCCTTATTGGGAACCTGGTGGCGTTAAACCAAAAAATTGAGCCTTTTTCAAAGATTTGACATGGCTGATGAGGTCTAAAGATGTACGTAGTAACATATGAAGGATGTGTGCCAGTAAAGACCCTTTTACGTGGAGAGAAGGTAACCTTAATAGTAGAGCCAGCCAAAACATAGCGTTCGTTAACACGGAGAGGCTATCCTTAGGGCTCTATCATCGCGGTGACTTACAGTTAATCACAAGCATTAGTTCGATCATCACAACAAGATCAGAGTCAAAAACCTTTTTGCTTACTTGGCTTGTCCTTTTCTGAACAATGCTTTGTGTTGGCGAAGAAAATTCGGAAGTAGCGCTAGCCCTTCCGGTAGGTTCGGCATTTGCTTGAGCGTTTAACCAGTGGGAGCATCCCATAGGCTAGGTATTCAGCCATTCGGTGACGACCCACGTTCGGCAACAAAGCAGGCTAATCTCCGAACAGTGCCCGAATACCAACCACAAGAATCCCGACAGGCTTCGTGTGTGAACCGAACGGCAAAAATAAGGGCACCCCATTAGTGGAGCAGACTCTTCTAGAAGACAGACCCTAAATGTGATGCTCACTGTATTATATATTGCAATGTGATTGTGAACTTGCTGCAGCGAAAACCCTAATGGTAATTACCTTAGACACGAAGTAAGTGGAGCTGACTCTTCTAGAAGACAGACCCTAAATTTGATGCTTACTCTTTTATATATTGCAATATGATTGTGGACTTGCTGCAGTGAAAACCCTAACGGTTATTACCTAAGACACAAAGTGCTGGGTGGCGGGCAGGTTTCATCACCAGACGATAGCCCGGCGGACAGGTCTCCACGCATCGCGAAAATTTTCCCTTCAGCAGTGCGTAGCCTTCTTCACATCCTTCACAGTTAAGCGAACCGCTACAGCGACGGCAATGGAGCTTGCATTCTGTAAATAATAATAAATATTATAAAATGGTGTGATAGTGTTGTCGTGCATGGTTAACCATTTTGGTCCTGACAGTAGAAGTGTTGATAACATGTAATGGTACTTAAGGTTGTGACGATTATGATTACGTAATGGTAATGGTAATGGTAATGGTAATTGTAAGAATAATGGTTTTGGTATTTGTAGTACTAATGATAATGATAATCGTAGTGGTAATCGTGGTGTTGGAGTTTATGACAATAATAATCGTAGCGTAGACAATAATGCGGTAATGGTATTTTTCGCTCCCAGGTATGTTATTTACAATAATGGTAGTGATGGTAATAGTAATGGTATTTTTCGCTCCCAGGTATGTTATTTACAATAATGGTAGTGATGGTAATAGTGATGGTGCTGGTACTGGTAACACTGTTGACAGTGATAACGAAAATATATGGTAATAGTGATGGTGATTCATTGACAGTAATTGTGATGACAATGGCAATAGTGATGGCAGTGGCAAAACCAACAGTAACAGTAATGATAACGGTAACAGCAACGGCAACGATAATGAAAATGACAATAGAAGTAATGATAATGATGATGGTAATGCATATGATAACGATGGGAATAGCGATAGTGATAGCGATAATCATGATTTATGGTAGTGGTAATAAGTACTGGTATTTATATTAATATTAAAAGTAGCGATCAAATCAAAGGTCATGGTAACGCTGATGGTGTTGGATAGAGCAATGACAATGTTGTTGATGGCAACGTTGAGGTTTGTCGTTGTGATGCAAATAATGCCGCGGTGTATAAATGTGACCGTTAGGCAGTTGCATAGATCATGATAATAATGATCATGGTGATGAAAGCTTTTGATAGTAAGGCCACGTGCCAGTTTGCTCGAGCTGTTGTTCCAGCATTTGAAAGTAAAGAGATTCTAGACTAAAACTTTTATTTGCTCTGAAACCATAAGTTTTCTTTGCCTTAATCCGTTTTAGCAGTTAAGGTTACTATTCATATTCACAGAGTTAAGGCCCGGCCATTTAGTTTGAGACAGGGTGGATAGAGTTTAGATTCCGCGTACACTCCGATCTTGAAAGATGACGTGATATGGTTGTAGTACCAATCCCCACTCTAGTAGTGAAAGGGAGGGGGTCTGGTCGCTATCACAATACAGCTGGATAACACAACTCAGTAACACCTGACCACAACCCCTGCGAAAACAGGGCTAACCTAGCTTCACCTTAACCCTAAACCTAAATCTGAAAAGAGTTGCAAGTCAAGAAGAATCTAAAACGAATGAATATAAGAGCAAGGAACCAGGCACTCCTTTATTGACCAAGAAAAGTTGTGACCTGTATTTAAAAGTTGTGAACATTTCCTGTATTTAAAAGTTGTGGACACTTCCTGTATTTAAAAGTTGGGAACACACCTGTATTTAAAAGTTGTGAGCACTTCCTGTATTTAGATGATCTGATCTGTTTTATTATAATATCACAGAATGTATTTAAGACAAGTAGCACTCACTGTCACAAACTGCATCTTTCGAGTGGTGGCTGACTCTCTTGTAATATCCCTCGGGACACTGGCGAACACATGTACGTCGTTGTCCCTCGTGCTTTTCTTTGTAGTCATGCACCCATCCATCTTCGCATGAGCTGCAAAAGAAATCTGTGCAGCCCTCTGTACGTGTGGATAATTGAAAAAAAAACATTACTGCAACGTACAACTTGTTTGTTTGTTCATTGTTATTGTTTAGAAGTTCAATTTGAAAAATAGTCTTTTTTTGACAACCGCACTAAAGAATATTGATTGATTGATTGATTAATATTAATACTATTTTAGTCAAAAACGAACAAATTAAAGCTTTAAGTTGACTAGTGCTCACGTTTAAACACCCAATTTAGATGCACAATAGAATCCCTATTGTTTTTACCAGGTAAACTTGCTGTACTTTTCATCTGGAAAATGTTTTTGTTATCGAACACTGTGTTTGAAAAATTTGTGTAATTACCGGGTTTGCATCTTCCGCCATGTTGGTTGAATCCCGCGGGACATTCCTCGACACACGCGGTTTCTCCTCCCAAGTCAGCAGCAAATAGAAGATAACTGTCTTGGCAGCGATCACACTTGTAGGAGCCCGCAATCAAGTATCTCTCCGAACACTCCGCGCAATTGTAGATGTGCTTACACCCTAGCGGAGTAATTACTTATTATATAATAATGATAAGAGTTGAATGTACATAGTAAGTACTAATGATAAATTTAAGAAAATGAAACAATAAAACAAGAAACAATGTTACAAAGAAATAAAAGAACAAACAAACAAACAAATAAAAAGTCAACAAGACAAAGAACTAAAGAAACAACGAAACAAATAAACGAACTAACGAACAAAAAAACAAAAACGCAAACAATTAAACACAAATAAAAATCAAACAAATCAACATAACATAAATTCTTAAGATCAATAAATTGACCAAAATGAACAAACGAACAAACTAACAAAGGAAGTAAGTAAAATTCGTTAAAAGCCAAATGAGTCGACAGATAAACAGAAACAGTCAGAGCGACTACCCCAAGGCCCTAGGCCTTAGGCTACTTACCAATCGTCTTGACACATATCCTTCTAAATGTGTCGGACATATCCTCGTAGTAACCCGTGGGACACTCGGGGACACATTCCATCCCCCAGAAACTCTCCAGCGCCACGTGTCCCTCCTGACAGCGAGCGCACCACGTGGAGTCCAGGCATTCTTCACAGTTTGGAATCAACCATTTACATGCTGATAGAATGATTGAGACAAACACAAACTCTGAGCACACAGTCATCCTCTCTAGTTTAAGGTTAAATGTTGCCATGAGCTGATTAATCAACCGCAGTTTTTCTACTGCGGAGCGCTTCTTCGGAACCCTCTTCCAAAGAGGACAAGGGATCGTAAAATGTTGACAGTCAATTGACGAAAGGATTTCTGATCAGTCATAGGAATTCGGAATCTTGTTATTACAAGTAATATACTTCGGGGTTGATCCAGAAGTTTCGGAAAAGAGGACGGAACGAAGATTTCAGTATAGTAGTAGTTCCTAATATGAGCATAGACGCACGCCAACACGTGAAAAGAAACAGATTATCTTAAATCATTTTAGTAGCTTGACCCCAAACATTTGTTCCATATAGGAATAATGGTTGCAAAAGGGATTTGTACTTTTTTAACAGAAAATCTTTTGGTAATGAGTGTCTTAGTTTGCTTAAAATACCGACTATTCTACTGATTTGTTACATTTATAGTCAATGTGGGGTTTCAAAGAAAGTTTGTTTTCTAGCAGCACAGCATGGAATTTAACATATTCTTTCTGTTCAAGATAAATGAACTTACTAGTTTTACGATCAGATTGTTTGATGTCGATACGAGATGTATGAAAAACAATAAAGTTTGACTTTTTTATGTTAATTGTAAGAACCGGCCAGTCTTGCAATCTTGCTAATTCACATGACCAACGCAAGACTTTTCGGGTTTTTTTCCTGAACAAATTATATTGGTATCATCCGCAAAGAGATGGAACTGAAGGACTACAAATGTTGTTACTTTTTTTGATACATAATTGTTAATACTAGTAGTTTGTGTTCTATCAGACAGATAACTGAAGACTTGAGCCAATCATACAGACAACCTTGTATTCGATAAACATGGTTTTCAGGAAATATCTCATGATCAACTGAATCAAACGCCTTGGCTAAACCTTTATGGTTCACGTTATATTGAACTGTATTAATTATATCAAGTGGCGCATGATGCGTGGAATGATTTTTCCTGAGACCATATTGTATAAAAGTAATGAAATTGGCTTATAGTTACTTGGGTCTGTTTATTCATGGGCTGAAAAAATGGGATAGGATCATAAGTGGAGGTATCATTTTCAAGTTCTCAGCGAGAAGCTCCTAAAGCTATTTGAAGCCCCGTCGATAATACGCATTACGTTTTTCCGTTTGAAAACGCATTTTTTGTGTTCCCGTTTGTCTGTGTCTATATATGAACGATGAAAATAATGAAAACCGTCTACCTGCAAAATTTACCACCAAGAGTTGCTCGACTAACGTGTTCAAGTAGAAACTAGAAACAAAAACTGTCGAACGTATGGACCTCCAGCACTCAATAATAAAGAAATACAGTTTTCAATATGCAACACAAGGTGTTGTAACTCCAGAAGAACTTTTGCTACGTAAGTAGAGTAATTCCTTCGGAAGCAAATCTGTTTGCTGGAGTTGTGTAGTTTTCAAGAGAAATAGAATTGGAACATCATTTGCCAGCCCTGCAGCAAGCATTTCATTAAGCGGAAACATTTGGGACTGGAGACAGCTATACAGGATTGAGTTGATGGGTTGGAAGCTATAGCGACGTTTCTCATTATTCATACTCTACAAACGAATTAGAACATGTGTGATTGCAAAAGAGTGCTTTCGGTACACATCCTTATGCTGGGAAAGGTTGCTTGAACTGAAACTGAGCTGATTTGTAAGTCAATTACAGTGAGGAATTTTTAAACCATGTTTCAAGTTGCAAGTACTTATGCAGTACTAAAGTCGGTGAAAGTTAATTTTTTCAACAAAAGACGAAAGTAGCCCATTTTTGGAATTTTGTGAATGTCTTTGTTTTTGGAGGGGGGAGGAGAATCGGTTCTCCTGAGGTTTCACTTTTAAATGTTTTCGCCTTTTCTCGTTTCTGCTTAACTTTGTGACTGCATGATCTTCTATAATTTTTATTTCGCATTTCTGAGTGAAGTATATTCTATATAATTTAGTGGCTATTGTCTACACCTCCCCAAATTTATAATCGTATGGCAGTCTCTAATCTACTTATCTGAGTCTTATTCAATGGCCAGCTGCTAAAGCGAGTGCAAATGAAAATTTAACAACAATTCAGACCAACAGTTAAACAAATTCAATGTACATACATACACTCGCGAGCTCAATCAAAACAAGGCACCACCGTGGAAAATTAATGGGTACTTTTAGCGACAAAAAATACAGTACATCGAAACAATGAACTGTAGTCTCGGGATCGATTCCTGCTCGGGGCAGTTTGGTTTTATGTTTCTCTGTTCCTCTTTACTCGTCCGTCTGGTTGCATCCTGGCATGTCAGAGTTAATTCTCTGATGGTGATCACATTGAAACAATAGTTACAACTTGATAAATGACAAACATGATTAGTATCGTGAGAATGACTTGCTTGTAAATTAAAAATAGAGATCTGTTACGGAAATCGCCACCGATTCTTATCAAATGCAAACACGAAACTGCCTTATTAGAAATTTCTTATTTTGATTGAGAGTTATTCACATTGTTTTGAACATTTTTAGCAAAAGAGGGAAAACAAAGCCGAGCTAAAGAAGTTTCTGACCAGTCGACAAGTAAACATGCTTTAGGTGCAATTTGTATAAGCTGACGGAGTATGGCCAAGTGGTTTAACCCTGGCGGTATGTAGTGTCGCAACAAGACGTATGTTTTCGAGAGTGTGGAAGAAAACACCAAGACATGTGTCAGCAGCACTTTAATACCTCAGACACAACTGTTTGCTAGTCAACTTAGTTTATATGTTGCCTGTTCGTCAGTTTAATGAAGCACATCACGTATGTCACAAGCAGAGAAACTGCTGAAACTTGAAAGGTCTTTGGTGCTGACATGGTTACTGTACTTACATGTAGGAATAAATTTTAAAATGTATTAAGACAGTTCTATCTCCTACTTTTCATATACTTAAAATATAATATTGTATATATCAGTATGAAAAAGATCATCGGCTAAACTTAAACAGCAACAGTGCTAGTTCGTTTGCAAGGCCATTTTGTTTCGCCCTTAGTGTATGTTACACAGTCATTGTGTAGCCACAAAGTATGTCGACACTCAATCCAGCTCACATTAATTGACGAAACAATCTTTTAGTGCCTCCTGGCGGATATGCGCTGATATTCGGTGTTCGAAATTATTAGCAAATTTCTTTAGATCTATGTGTGTGACAAGTCATTCCGTTCCGTGTGTCCAATTTCCTAGAGAAAGTAGAGTGGGACATCCACTGCCCGCATAAAGTAAAAGCGCATTATTCAAATACAAATTGATAAAACTTCGCAGTTACAACCCACCTTTTGAGTGTTTGTTCTCTTTGAACATATTGTCTTTAGGAGGAGTTTCATTTTCCTTGTCAGCCATGCTTGGGCAAGTACAACTCAGCAGTAATGTCACAATTGTAAGTGTGTAGCAAAGATCTGTGAGTTTCTCCATTTTCACTTAGAGACAAACTCCGGACCCAGGCAGTTGAGAGCTTGATGTCCAGCCTATACCTTGTTTCCCCGTGCGTGCTTATTACAAAGTCACAAAGGTGGCTCCAAACGTATCAATTATAAATTCATCACACTCTTAGCTGTCCCGCATATCCTGTTACTCCAGCAGGCTTTATGTCGATTAGAGATTTTAATAGACCTTTTAAACTCTACTCAAAAGGCGTCATCACAAAAATATGTCATCAGACTTTGGGCTCCGTTCCAGAGTACCCGACCGACCTCTGGGATCCTTAGCACTTGCATTTCATCAACTTCGTCGCTACAGATTCCGGCCGTGTAAAAAAACTAAAACGAAAAGTGTCACTATAGTACAGAAGTAGCCATTTACAAGAAAAAAGTCATTTTCGTGAAAAACAACTGCATTTGCACGTTTCACCTGTTCTTGATTTATTCTGTTAAATACATATATAGACTCCGGCAACTTAGAATGAATCTCATTAGAAAAGTGCTGTTGGTTTATAATAATGACAAAAACAGACGAAACAACTACAAAATAGTTTGGATCAATTGATGACTTTCGTTTCATTTTTTTGCATACTTTTTAAGAGTGGCAGAGTCTTTCAGAGATGCAAAATGAAAGGTCATTACTTTACCGGAATACTCGTCAATTGCTTTAATTTGGATGTCGACGTTTTGGAAAGGTTGACATAGCCAGGGTTAATTTGAACGTGTGATCTGACACAGTATCAAATGCGTGCATCTCCGAGCTTTCTCTGTGTCGGCAACAACAGAAGACGCGCGGTAACGGAAAACTATTCATCCTAGAATTCACGACTTATCTTAAATAAACATAGAAAAGCTCGCTGAAGCAAACAACAATATCGCAATGCATTTAAAGAGAAATATTAGCACTTTGGAGTGTTTTCAAAAAATCTCGTACAGTGTCTTATAATGATGATAAGAACGGTTACTACAGTAGTAACGCGTGCCATGTTTTTCATGAACTCACCATGACTGACGAT
>JAOBYF010011128.1:0-13419 GCA_025403605.1 Parazoanthus darwini
AGACAAGGAAGAAGGGCTAATGTGCAAGAGAACGATCTAGAGATTGATAAGGGACTTGCTAGATTGACCTGAACATTTAAACATATTTAAACAGTTTTCCGAATATTTTCTCGAATTTTTTTTAATAGATTTTATGAATACTTGTCTATGTAGTTTTTTTTTTAATATAATTTTAAAGACTCTACTGTCTAATATGATGTTGGTAAATACATAAGAACTTTAGTAGTTCATAAGTTTTCTATCCATAACTCTGGGTCTTCATTGGGGGACAGTGAATTAAAAACTCAAAATCCTCAAAGATCAAAGGAGAGGAATGTACAGTATGCCCAGGAAAATAGAATGTGTTCACTCACACAGTTTTTGTCATCTGCCAAAAATACTTTCAGACTCTTTGTTCTTTCGCTGAAACCTTATAACAAGGGAAGTTCTACTGTATGATTGTGTTTTCTCTTCCAAAATTGACCCACCCAGTACTATCATTTGTTAAGTTGCTCCATTGCCCCAGAAGTTTGATAAGAAAATTGTTTTGGACTGATTTTACCATTATGTTTATATACAGAGTGAAGTGCATTGCCATTAATTTTAAAATGTTTAGTACCTGAATGTTACTCTGGTTTACTTACAGTCATGTAGAACTGCATACATGTTCATGTGCAAAATATACTGTTTCTATGACTTACATGTACTGTACCTTCACATGTAATACAATGCTGATTGTATATTGTACATTGTTTGTTGTGCTAGCCTAAAAATGTGTTTTTCGTCCTTTCAGATGATGTTCGACCAAGAGCGACATGTTGATGTGCTAGATTTGGTCTGTGTCCAGTGTGAACCAGACTCAGCTGACTACATAAGGGTAAAGACCTCAGTTGAAATTAGAACAGAGCAGAGTTTAAGCTTCCTTTTGTGTTGACCCCACTGAAAATTTAAACTGAAGGCTTCAAATTAACAAAATCTCTGTCAGTTTCTTTGTAATATTTACATACAAGTTGCTAATTATTTTCTTACTTGACTTTCCCTCTGGAAATTATACATTTCCAGCAAGAACTGCATTTTAATTTCTCTTTTTTCATCTTGCACAATATTGCAAATAGTTTTTATGTCATAGGCTTCACTTTCAATAATTGTAAATAAATTCTCTTTTAAAGCATTTACAGATATCTTGTAAAACAGTTTCTACAGTGTATAACTGATAGATACATAGATTTTTTACCGTGTTTTAATACTGTAAAGTTTACCTATCTTAATACCTACTTACCCCTTCACCTTTCAAAAACACAATACTTAAAGTTTAGACATTGATAGGCTTTTATAGTTTATGAAATTTAAAAAGTGAGAGCAAAAGTTTTGTTCTGCCCTCATTTCTTTTGAGGCCATAAACAGAACTCAGACAGGCCCAGGTGAGTTAGGGGGTCATATAGGTGTATATAAATTTGATACACAGAGTCTGCAGAGCAAGTTTTAGAGTGGGGGGAGGGGGGGGGGTGAACTAACATGAGCGCTGCAGGTGCATGTTTTCTATTTTTCCCCAGCAAAAAATTGAAAACTTGAACTTCTAGAATTGCTAGAAATGCATTTAAAATTGACGAGTGGTTTCTTTTCTAAACTTTTTCTCTTGAAATTTAATAAGGTCTTTTGAAGGGCAAACGTGGCAAAAATAACTAATATATCGTTCTGTATAATAAACACCTTATTAGACGGCTGCCCAATACTGGTGACTCATAGAATACCCAGCCGTATTGACTGATGAGCTGTGTATGTACTGTACCATTTAACCAATTTAAATTTAAAGGATTCATCTGAACTGATTGTTGATCTATTTCATGTAGGTTCATCATAGGACATACAAGGACCTAAAAGATAGAAACCTGTTTGACCTTCTTAGGTCAACTCGGCATTTTGGAGGAATGGCTTTTTACTTTACAAGGACAAGAGACATAGCAGGGCTGCTGTTAGACATGGTGCAAAGAGACCTGTAAGTTTCACACTTTTCACATTACGTACAGTTTATGGTGTTTGATGTTTTTCATATTTTAAATCCCTTCGTCATTATCATCATCATCACCACCGGTTTTACGTCTGATATCCCTCACATTTGGGTAAGGGAGCTTGTCGTTCTTAATTGTTCACATCCACAAGCCTTCGAAAATTTCTCACACCTCCAGACTCATTTTGATTGTTCTCCGACTCATACTGTATTGACGCAACCCGTCCATAAATGTTCGGAGTATTTCCGATTATGTTCTGAAAATTTGTGAACAGATTTCCAAAATATTTTTGGAAATTTAAGAAAATCGTCAAAGTCTTTCTGAATAATTTCTCGAAAATTTCTGCAAATTTTTGAAAGTCTTGACGTTTTGGAACACTTTCGATAAGTTTTCTAAAACTTACGAAGATCTCCGGATTTTAGCATTTTATTCGGCTGAAAGTTGATTTGATTGATTAAACGATTGATTGACTCATTGGTTTATTGTATCATAATTTTCAGATAAGAATAAACTATCGTATAATGAACACCTTATTAGATGGCTGCTTCAACTAATCTGGTAGTACTGGTGACTCATAGAATACCTAGCCGTATTGACTGGTGAGCCGTCTAATAGGATACATTGTGTGTATTGTTCTCGTCAGAGTGAGTGATGCCGTGGAACTTGTAAAGCTACACCACCTTCTCCACCCCGATCAGCTGGTGGCAGTGCAGGCCCGAGAGCAGGCTCTGGATGGACTTCACTGTTAAAAGTAAGTGTTCGTCTTACAATTACATCATTAATTGTGTGGCAAGTGAGTAGATAGGCGATCTTTGGTTGTTGTACATATAAAAGTGTTCTCTTTGGCATTTAAGTGCGAACCTTAAATTTAAGAAAAGTAACTGTCGCAAACGTTTTTCGCGATTTGCTGAACATTACTTTTAGCAGTCAGTACTCTTTGAATTTTAGAAAAACGCTAGTCGTGATAACTGGGAAAATCTATACCTAATTTTTGCTTTAAATTTAATGGAATCAGGACCCCAAAACAATATTCTAAAGCTCTTTTGAATATGTAACCTTCAAAAAGCTTTTATTGGTCATTAATAGATCCTCGCTCAGCCATACACATGTACGAGTCTGTATGTTCTCTCACCAATTCGCTCTCTTGTCAGGCATATCTTAGAAAGGAAGGCCCGCAAGAAGCCCTCGCTGCTGTTATGAAATTAACCCCGGAAGAAGAGAACACATCGGAAAGACGAAACACGCGGTCAAGGAAATATTCATAAATAAGTTGTAACTTTGACAAGTTTGGAAATAAAGATGTGTTGTTATTATTATTATTGTTATTATTTCATGCACGCTATCGCTCGGTCAATACAGAAAGGCCCCGGACTGATATTTCCTTTGCAGACCTCAATCTCGTTTAATTCAGGGCCTCATTTTTGTAAATGCAAGGCGTGCTGCAAATCCCACTCCTTGGGTTGTCCAGGCGTGCTCATCACACTCATACTTTTGGACAAATGGGCGCTTGCGGTTTATTTTGGAACAAACCTGACTAGTGTTTGTAATTTAGATAAAGTTAACATGAAATTTTAAATAACAATCTCTAAAATGTTTTTGGGAATCCGCGTGATTCAAAGACATACTTTGTTCTTGTCTGTCTGACTGGGTGGAGTCTTGATTTAGCAGATCACGTGACTAGTTGTAACAGTCAAAAGGTTTTGCGTTGAGAACGCATCTGTTGAATGTTGTCAGTAAAGTCTTAGTCTAACGTGGATGCAAATCATTTCGTTTGGCCACCGTTGAAGAACTTCCATGGACTTGTGTTCAATTTGAGGCTACCCAAAGTCGATGCAATTCAATGCAAGTTGGTGGTCAAACGAAAAGTAAGTTGAATTGCACTGACCTGCTTTAACGTTTGGCCAGGGCTCAAAAAAACTTAGAATACTTATACTTCTTTTTGAAACCCGGTACAGTTTTTAAGTTATGTTCACACATATAGAAAACCAAACTTCAATAAAAGTAAGAATATCTGTAGAATACTGCAACCAAAAGCGAGAATGATATTCAACACGTAACTGTGATGTACGCAAGCGCGTCAGATTCCAGTTTATTCACAATTTTGTTCCGATCAGGAAAACATTGGTCTTACGCAATCCTTCAAATTCTTGCACCTTGGCCAATTAGCAGCCAAATTAAAAAGTAAAGATTATTTTCTTTTTGCTTGCAATATTTTTCTGTCTCGGGTTCCAAGCGTAGTTCGGTATCTATACAAATGCCCTGCAGTGTTACTTACCATCAAATGTTGTTCAACCCTCGGGCGACCAAGCTATTTCGACTAACATTTAAGCCCAGGGGGGCAGTCAATCGGACCCATCCCCACGATTTTCCAAATGGTTACACGTAAAAGATTGAGCTTTGGTACGTAAGCAGCTTTGGGTGAGCTAATTACTTTCCATAACAACAATCGAGTTTTAGTTAAGAACTGTTGCTATGGCAACGGTTGTTTCATAACATGTCCACCATCTTGGCCGCCATCTTTTATTTTTTCAAAATTTTGTTTGGGGAACTTTGCAGCAAATTTGCCCGAACTTGGTAGAAAACATGTATTTATAGCCTAAAATAGGAAAATAATGAAGAACAAAATAGAAGAGAAAAAATTCGAACAAATTTTGTAATAAAAATCCCGTTTTCTGAACCAAACTTCAATTTGCATAATTAATTTCCCATAAATTATGAGTGATGACATCCAATTAACGTCAAAATGTGTTCATGAGCAGACTACAGGTACACTGAAAGTTTCATCTTGATTGCTTCAAAGCTCCAGATGTTAGGTCGGAAAAACCTTGGGGGATCCATTTGATCCCCCCTGAACGTTCGAGGGTTAAACCGTTTCGCAGTTGTTTGAAAAATTTAATACATTATATGGCAATCTTTATTAGGTTTTGCGTTGAATACATGTGACATTTTTCAAGCAATCTTAATACAGTTTGCGTTAATACTTTGAGGTTATTTTTATTTCACTTTACGTCACGTCACCATTACTCAAACCAAAACAGTTCCTCTTGAAGGGGTAACGAATGACCGATACATGCATATATGCTAGACTAGCCTGCAACTACAGCCACATCTTTTGAGAGCACGACCAATTTTGTCCCACATTTTGAAACCTTTCGATTTCTAACAAGCAAGCAGGAGCCAAAAATTGCGACTAATTCAGACTCGGAGCTTTGTGGGCACGTTCAAGAACCGTTCTTGTTTATCTTTCGTGTCGTACTGGCTTGCGATGCTGCTTTGGAAAACTGTTGGCTTGTGTAAATACCTTCCAAAAATCTTCTTTTATTGATATATCATCAGTTCTTTCTTAGTTCCTATGGCTATGGGTATTCCAGTCAAGGAGCCCCAAGTCAGATATGTACACATTTTAATTATTCGTGGCGCTGTAACAGCTTGCTGTAGCCGAGGGGTTTTTGTTTCTTTGTGTGTGTATTTCTTTTCATTTCGTCTTTATATTTCTCAGATTGCCGACGCCACAAGGCACTGAATAGAGGTGATATAATGATGAGATAAGCAGATTTCTTTTCAGAAAGCACGCGTCAGATAATTTTGTATTTTATTGTGCTAAAGTTATTCGGTTGTTTTTGGAGGTCCGGGGAAGAAAGAAGGAAAAACCCTTTCATCAAAGTTTTAAGCATTTTTCACTGGTTTTACTTCAGAAGTAATGGAACTAATTTTTGGAAACTGAATTGCAGCCGATTAAAGAGATTAAGATAGTATTCCAGAGTTCCAAACACATCTGCCAAACAGATTTTACAAAGCTTATGTCAGTAAACGAAAGATTGAAAATTCCTTGCAACTAATGGCGTTTGACCGAATACTGAGCCATTGTACCAAATTATGATGAATTTTTATAAGCCAGTTAAAAAGATCTACACAAATCTAATTAACGAAGAAGCTCGTGGAAGTTAACTATCCCAAAAAACATGCACATCTCCATTTCTAGTACCATATTTCATCGTCCATATCACCATATGGCTTCTTCAGTGCCAGAGGATCGTTCGCGTGCAGCACACGTGTGTTCCTTCACGTACATGCGCTACAAAGCAATAACACTCAAGTTACAGTTTCTCACCAGCCTGACTTGCGTTCAAAGTAGAGTTGTAAAGTTTCAATTAACTTCTTGAATCATTGCATCGCGGCTCAAAATCAACTCATTTCCATATATATACTCCGGCTTCATTTCAGTGGAGAAGTGTTTTGTCGGTTTTGGAAGTGGTTTGGGTTAGTTATTAAATGGCATTCATTTCCTGCAAATGTGATAGCAGAGGTTCCAGTAGATGACGACTTTTTTTCAATATAAAGACGATGCTTTTTGTTGCAAAGCAATATTTTGCGGCAGTGACCAAAACTGTTTGTTGCATGTGCAAAAAGTAAATTTCAGAAAACAGAAAAATGTCAGGTATTTTTGGTGTTTTTCTCCCGCTAATGTAAGTTTATCAATGCCTTGTGCCATAATCCGGAAACTGCTGTGAACTGTAAGAAGCCAGCTGAAGGTTGAGCAGTTTATATTTTCAAGCTTTTTAATAGCGGAGTTGTTGTTTTTAGGAGCCTTTCTTCTTTATCCGGCTGGCTTGAATCGGTATTTCGAAAAAAGCTACACAGATGTTGAGCGTATCTGTATATAAAAACGCGACTAGTTAATTGAGACTATTGCCTTTCGTTATCCGGGAATCCCATCTGCTTTGCGTCAACTGTCTCGAGAGAACGATACCCCTAAAAGTGTCTCTGGAAATTCCAGTTATTTCTTTGCCAACAGACTTTGGTTTTGTTATTTCTGAAAGTTTATAATGACTCGCAAAGATATAGAAATACTAGAGGATTAGGCGAATTAAAGTTTTCCAAAGAGTTAAAACATATTAAAAGTCTCATGCACAGGATTGCAGATGTAGATGTGTACTACAACTTCGCACTTTTGTGTTTTTATAAATAATAGGTTCGAGGTTTAGGGTTCACGAATACCTGGTGAAAGATACGTTAATTCAATGAGTATGATAATATTTGAAGAACATTCTCCACTCAACAAATGGAACATGTCTACGCCTACATTTTAAAACCCTAACGAGTGTAATTTTAAATATATTTGGCAAGAAACGTCACACAAATTCAAAGGCCGAAGTGCGTTCAGCTGAAAAAAACCTGGTGTTCCGTTATTTCTGTTCCGTGATTGTTCATATTTGTACAAACGTGTATCCTGTGCCAAAATTGGAAGGGCGGCTATTTTGGAACCGTCATTTTTTCGGCAGGTTAATTTTTATTGTCATCTTTGCAGAGGTCAATTACAAGGTAAAGAAGACTGAAGTTGATCGATGAAAACCAGATTTCTAGCCCTGCTATAAAAGGAGGCTTACTCCATCAACACAAAGGAATTCGGTTGCTCCTTTTGCTGAAGGGAACACTCGGCTCAAACTAGCGGCAATCTGTATACAGAAGACTTTTGGAGCCTTGCCTGGACGATTTCAAGCGTTTGTTTTAACATACAGGTAAATATTACAAGAGTTTTTCATATTCTGTTAAACCTTGCATGACTTCAGTTGAGTAATTTGTACTGATTTGTTGCTGAAACCGGCAAGCGTATTATACGATATATACCATGCATTCTTACAAGATAAAAATGAGCAGTACACCTTGGTTACGGTGTAGAAAAGAGCTGAAATACTCGATAATTTGGGCGCTGAAACTATTTACACTTTATATGTGTTCAGCTGCTGGTAATGTGTGAAATTGCGAAAGCAAAGAGTGAGTTCCGTATTTTAATTGAAGAACTTAGTTATCATCTACAAAAAAGAATACTAATTTCTAAAGTGAAGTAGCAACTTTATAAGTCCGGTTTACAAGAGTGATAATGACCCCTGTCCAAGGAAACACCGTTCAGTGAGCATTGCTGACATTAAGCCTTGAAGCTTGTTATAAAAACTGAAAAACGTGACGAGTTGTTTGTTGGCGAAACGGACGACTGTGGGATTACCTACACACGACAGCAATGTACATTAAATGAAACGTGATCGGCATTAAATGAACATCAATTATATGGGTTTTCCATAATGGATTGAAAGAATGCCTTAAAATTTGTAAAGCGATAACAAAATGTTGTCTACACTCATGTGTTTATTGGCATGGGTCATTTTTACCTTTTTATATTTATTACGGATTGCTCTACTGGTACTCTAGAAAAACCGGAGCTGGTTTGTGTTACCACGGCCTCTGTATATGGTGCTGAGATATGATACTATGGTAATTACACCAAAGTATGAAATTCGGTTGTGTTATCTTGCAATGACTTTACAATGAACATGCATGCAAAACATAATTACTTTACAAAACGACTGCGAATGTCTATAAACTGCAAAAAAGGAGATGTCCTACAGAGAAATATAAGGTAAAGCAAACTTTGTTCTTATAATCTCAGAACGGAGTGCTAGCGGTTTAGAGACAGGAGCAGCTCTTTTACAAGACCTCTATAAAATACGGCGATAAGAAATGAGTGTCTTTATCTGCTGATCAATATATTGACACTACTTTTGCAACCATTAGCCAATCTGAGCGCATGTTATATACATATTCTACTCTATAAAGTTTCTTTCAAAAAAAGTAAGTAAGTCACAGCCTGTGGAAGGTGGTATGTTCTTAAATTTCTTGTCTTTTTTGTGCTGCGGCCTGATTTTATAAACAAATCCGTTTTCGCTTAAACTGGGGCGTTTGGTTTTCAGTATATTAAATCTAATCTGCCCCGTGTTTTCGTTCTTTATGTTAAAGTTATTAAACAATATTGTTAAAACATGGCGAAAATTAATTTTCTGGGCCATGTTTTTCAAAGTACCGTTTGCTGGAGGGCCCGAATATCGCCTTCATTCGCCAGCTTATAGGTTATTGCCTGTTGGTCGCAGCAGTTCATGGGACTGCTTTCAGACCAAACACAGACTGACTACAGCCCAGAGGCAAAAAACAGCCGCGAGCTGCATGAATTCTGAGTAACCAGTTTAAATCGCCGTACGAGAGAAAAAGATCAAATGAGCTGGTTTCACGTACAATTTCTAGTTTGTTCCATTCCAGTTTTTTCGGCATTCGGTGAGAGCTTTCACTTTCAGCTCTTCGACAATTCTAAATATAGGACAGAAAACTAACTTGTCTAAAAAAGCAAAACGAGAAATGATGAAGGATCGTTTTAAATGTTTTGTTTGCTCTTTCTTATCAACATACTATGGTCAGTAGACAATACCATGTAGAGGCTCATTTCACCTTCTTTTAGTAACAGCTCAGTTATGTATGATTTACACAAAGTCTTGTTTCAAAGACTGAATTATTTTCCTAGTTTGGTTTTACAATGACAAGATTTGGGGTCATGGAACTTTTCAAAACAAGAAAAAATACCCCAAGCGCTCTTTGTTTTAAAATAATTCGACGAATTATTAAAAAATCTAGCCAAAATAAGTTGAGTTGCTAGCTGCGTGTAACGACATAAACATACGTTACTTTATTTAAAAACTTTTATTGCGAATAGAAAGTAATTTTTTCTTTCATGATTTACGGATCATATGTTGGTTTATAATTGCCAGCTAGCTCCAAAACCAATCTCGAGACATTTTAATTTAGGTCAGCTGCCTGTGCCGAACCCTACAAATTTGCCAAGCATCGTCAGGTTTAATCAAACAAGGAGATAACATAAATCATTTTAGCTGCAGGAGTTGTTGTTGAGTTGGGTTCGTTTTATAGTTTATCCTCATTATTGTAACTTACACGACAGCATATCAGTATAATACTGTTCTGAATTCTGACTTCTCTTCTAGTATCAGTTTTCTTGTTATTGCACACTTACTTTCTGTAAGAAAAACTTCTTCTTGGGCGGAAGCTGAACGTTTTTAAATTTCTTCACCTTTCTCTGCCTCAAATGTTCTTAAAAAGTGCTCTTAAGATATGTTTTTGTCAGTATAAACGTTCAAAGATGAAGTCAAATGTATTGCACTGTAAGACTTGAGGTGGTATATGGTAACCGTGCGGCAGTTAATTACGTTATCAAAAGTTCATGAAACCTAAGTTCTTCTGATAAAAGAGTGTAGTAGTAGTTGTAGCGGTTCTTATACTTGATTTCTTTATAAATGTATACTGAAACAAATATATATACAAGTTGGGGATTGATAAGAATAACTGTTAAACTTTGTCGACACCATTCACAATCCACTGATGTTATTTGGATATTAGGAGAGAGTAATGCGTGGTATTTTGTCAAAAGTCACCAGTGTCAGGGATTGAGTACTATGTTGTCAACTTTGGGTTTACAAACTCCAGTCTTGTATATTTGAAGTTACGCCTGTTATGCCAGTTAATTGGTTCTTTTATCCAGCAAAATACCAGGTTTGATTATAAGGAGCAGTGTAGCCAGCTGAGATGACAAATTGTCTCATCACACGTGTTTTGGTCGCGAGTTCAAGTGGAAACTCTTGTTTAGTACAACTTGAGAACTTGCGAGACGGGTGAGAACTTAACTTTCATCTGCTCTCTTACATTTCATAGCTTGCAAGCTTACTAATGGCAATACTATCTCACTGAAAAATGAATTAACCGAATATAAGTGTGTTTGTCTGTCTGTATTGAAGTATACGTGTACTGTACGTGTATAAGTGGATGACGGATCGGTGGTTTTTAGCAAAAGTCTTTAGATTCGACTTGAAGCTGAATTTTAATTAATTAACTATTTCTATAATTTGGTTATAGAATGTGTGATCCGGAAAATTTAGACGCTTACAATAAAGATCCAGTTTGAAAATTAATTTGAAGTAAGTCCTTACACACATTTCCTTCCCAAGGAGTATTTATAAGTGTTTATATTTGTGTAGGTCATCCCGTATCGCAGGAGTCTCACTCTTAATTCGTTGTTTTCATAACTTCAATGTGCTTGTTTTCTAGGGAAGTGCATTTTAATACACTTAAAAGTACGACTTTGCAAGATAATCGGCGGCAATATGGCCTTTGAACTCGGTGGAAACAGTAGTTGTTGAAAACAATTTTGCACCCAAGAAGACGAAACTATTTAAGGTGTTTTTAAACTTGTTTACAACAAAATTCTGTCACTTGCAGTGCATCCTCTTTGTGTATAAGAACCAATGAGTTCTGAGGCTGGACGTTCTTAAATTTTCGCCAGTTTTCAAGCAAAAATTTTTTTAATCTGTTCTAAATCCAGAGGATCATTAAAACATAGAATAACGCCGGAAAAAAAAATTGGTATCAAAGAAATACATGTTTATTCTTTAACTACAACTAAATAATTGAAATCTCTCAACAGCATTTCTAGCTTTTTTCTGGGCGAAATCATTATACATTTGTTTTGGTTCAATTATTTAAAAAATGTGTGTTTTACTCTGTAGTTCAAACTGAAAAATCTATAGGAAGGAATTTTCCTAGAATGACTTTAAGGCATTGGAAAAGGTCAGCCTCAGTTTGTTCTTACCTTTTTCTTAAATTTTGACCATAATCCAGGCTCGTGTTCCAATAAAATTGTTCTTATAAGAAACAAGAGTGTATAAACTTTTCTTCGATTCATTCTTAGCATGGTGAAGTTTTAAATCAAGTAAGAACATTATTAAAAGCACGCTTGAGAGATGGACAGTTGTTTGGAAAACCAATAAATAGAACTGGTATGAACGCCATTTCAACTCACCTATGTTTTTCTTACGCATCATAAACTGAAAATCAAGTGATATAAGACTTAAGAGGGGTCACTGAACCCTTGGAAATTGCTTTTCGATATGGCGTATCACCATCTAATCAAAACTCATTTATTAGCTTTGACGCCAAATACAAGTGCTCCAAACTGTCAAATATGATACTAACCATTCATTAACCTTTTAGATTTTTATAATTCCTAATTCTAAAGTTCTAGCAAAAACTTAGTTCACCTTCTTTGAGTTTTTAAAACATGAAAAAGCCAAAGTCAACTACTGATTTGTATAGATACTATAAAAATAATCTATAAGACCAAGTAAAAAAATATATTAGTTTCCCGTCCGGAATCACCAGAAAAAGGAGACGGGTGCATGGTTCTTACTATTTACTATTTTGTAAACTTTTGTTATTTTCATGAAAAATAGATTTACGGCGTAATTAGCCTAAATAGTGATTGTCAGTTTGATCAAATTTCATAATTAATGAGTGCATATTTTTCTTGGCAAGGATCCTGCAGACGCAAATAGCTTATGTTCTCGGCATTTCAAACCTGCATGTTATCAAAGACTTGAACTTAACAGTACAACAGTATAACAAATTATTTGCCAACATTTACATATTGATTTTTTATTTATATACTCTATGTAGTTTAAGACTTAAGTATTGGCGAGGATATCTGATGGAAAGCCACGGGGCTTATTTAAAATCAAATCTCCTCCATAAGTCTAATACATCCTAGTTACACTGATTGCATGCATGACGACATTTGTACAAAATCAAAAACATAAATAAGCTATATTAAGCATATATTTAACATCTGTACACATTCTTATTTACATACTTTTCACATATATTAAGGTTTTTAGAGATCTTCAGAATAATTATAAATCAGATAAGTCTTTAATTTACTAGTGAATACAGCATGGGAAACACTATTTACAATTTCATTATCAAGAGAATTAAATATTGTTGAGCCTTGGTATTGTATAGAGAATTGGCGAAGTTTAGTTCTTACAAGTGGTATACGAATTAAGTTATTTATTCTTGTATTGTATTTATTGATTTGGGTATTCAAAGTAAACATACCTTGAAATTTGTCGGGAAGACTATTATTTCTCATTCGCTCAAATAATACCGTCCAGTTTTACCTCTGATAATTAAAAGTTTATTTCCCTAGTTTCCAAGAACATCCACAGGAAGGGTGTGAGTTTACATAACCCATTAATCAGGGCACGCACTGATAAACGGACTCTGTACGTGTATATCTAATTTGATTTTAACTGCAACTTAACTAGCAAACCGCAGCTAACTTAGGATCTTGGTGGATTTATTAAAAACCCTCAGAATTTTAGAGAGAACGTTTTGGGTCCTAGGAGATGCGGGAACCCCCAGTCAAGACTACTAACTGTCTACCCCACCTTAAGAAATCAAGGGATAAAGGTTAAGCTAAGATTAAGTTAAATTAAGTTAGCTTAAGTTTAGTTATGTGAAGCTAAGGTTAAGTTAAGGTAGGTTAACCTAAGGTTAAGTTAAGTTAGGTTAAGCTAAGGTTCAGTTAGATTAGGTTAAGCTAAGGTTAAGTTAAGTTAGGTTAAGCTAAAGTTAAGTTAAGTTAGGTTAAGCTAAGATTAAGGTAATTTAGGTAAAGCTAAGGTTAAGTTAAGTTTGGTTAGGTTAAGCTAAGGTTAAATTAAGTTAGGTTAAGCTAAGGGTATGGTAAGTTAGGTTAGGTTAT
>JAOBYF010011238.1:0-13407 GCA_025403605.1 Parazoanthus darwini
CCCCCCCCCCCCCCCCCCCCCCCCCCCCCCCCCCCCCCCCCCCCCCCCCCCCCCCCCCCCCCCCCCCACCGGCCTAAACTCTCTGTATTGGTTTAATTTTGAATAGAGGGGTCGAGGACAGGATTTTGTAACGGGATTGTGGTTCTTGTTACTCACGCGTTTTTAGCTTCACTAGGACTGATTTTTGACTTGGGAATGTGAGCACAAAACACATCCAGGCCAGTTAACGCTGTCGCATTTTATGTGGTGCTTATTCGTGAAAAGCTCACTCCCTGTGAATTTACTTACACGAAGTCTTCATCTACCATCGACTTTCCCTGCCCTTGGCTTCAGCTTCTGCTGGTTAACGTAGTCGGTTTTTCGAACTACGATTCAAAATGTCCCCGACGGTTTTGACTATGACAGAACTCGAGTACATCGAGTTGCTCTCACCAGGTCAACTGAGTAAAAGAGAGCTAACAAATACTTGTGCCTGAATTTTAGCAACTTCAATCAAGACAAACTTCTATGTAGTCCTAACAAAAACCTAACGATGCTAAACGACAACAGATTGGAAGCAACCGGATAACTGACACGAGGTAAGCGATATCAGCCGACAAAAGGATTAGTGTTTCGGCGAAATGCACTGAGAACGTGTTCTCTATACGACACTGTCCACTTGCAGTTAGAGAAATATTGTCTCGTGACATTTTGTCAGAACTCTTTACGAGTTTTAATAAGTGTTGTGTGTGTTAATGTATGTAGGTGTAAAACATTGAAATATTTGGACAACATGGTAGAGACCTATAGAGCAACTCAAGTTTCTAGCTTGAAGCGACCGTTAAACTACAAAACACATGTAAACTAGGGCGATCTTGTTCTTTTTGTGTCGTTATAGTCCAGATCTTTTGTTTAATAGGTTTGTACTCTGGCGTTTGAAATGCAAAGTGTTTCCTCAGAACGTGTATGTGTGGGTGAGTGTGTGTCTACAGTACGTGTTTGTGTTTCATGTGTGTATATGTGTCAGTGCATAAATGTGAGTCCATACCCGGCTGTCGCTGTGTTCTTCATTTAGCATTCCCCGAGCTTCCGCTGTCAAGGATGCAATCCTTTCTCCTGAGGACATGAGATCACGTGTGAAGTCTTCAAACTTCTTCAACAACATCTCCACGTGCTCCAGGTCACGCCCATAGTCGTCTGAAGTTGCTATGGCACCCTTCTCCTCGATCCAGTCCTCTATCTCGTCTGCTTGTCGTAGAAAGTGGAAAAGGTCGCTGGACTCTTGCAGGCGATGCAGGCGGTACGATGACAACGAACGTAATTGGGAGAAACGACTCTGCAGTTCAGACTGAAAAAGTGACAGGATTGAGAGCATAAGTGCGAACGGAACTCTTATTAATTTTATACATGAAAAAAAATAAAAGTTTAGTATTACGGTTTAATTTCTAAGCCCTCCTCATATTAAGATGGCAAGTAACGTGGTATATAACAGCTTTGTTACAACAGCTCATACAACTCTCGCATTTGATTGCTTGAAAATCGCGGAAAATGCGAATATAAATCATGGCTTCAGTTGCATGTGTGACAGCTGGCTCACACAACGATAAAAGGAACAGTTCTGCACTGTTTTACCGTAGTAAACCCTTAGATTAAAAGGCTCTACCAATGCTTTATGCGCGCTAAAAGATTTATTGACAAAAAAATTACGCTTCCAGCTAAAACATCTAAAAACTGGCGCTGTTCAGACTCCAAAAAAAATTCCGATAGCTTTCCTTGGTATGTTCTCTTGTACACCACGTTTCCCCTCATCTCATGGTAAAACTCTGTTTTGGATTCATTCGGTTAGAGCCTCGTAAATTTACAACATGTTGACCAAACGATGACAGTTTGGTGGGAAATGGGGATTTTGCATCCATTGTGCCAACTTGGTCCGACAGACTAAAACATAAGCATGCGTTTATATTCAAGGTCAAGCAACTGTTTTTTCTGGCTTTCTTGCAATGATGTCTATAAAGTTTTGAATGTAAGCCGTCTGGCTAAGTGTGTTTCTGTCTATCTGTCCTTCCATCTGTCCATCAATCTGTCTGCCTGTCTTTCATCAACGTCTGTAACTGTTCTAAAACAAAAATGAAATATTAAACATATGTTATTGCTCAGAACGAAACTTTGAAACTGCAAACAAAATAAAAAACTGAGAATATATCTGTTCAATACTCGGCTGAACAGATATTGAAAATGAAAGGTTCGCACCTGTCTCTTTTCTACTTTATCTGAATCAAAATTCTGTTGCGAGATCAAAATCTCGCTCCTTTCTTTTAATTCCTCGATTTTCCTGGTATGGCTTTCAAACTCCAATTCCACTGTTTCATGCCTCTTGAGTAGAGACTGGGTAGTAGCTTCATCTCGTCCGTAATCTTTACTGGAAACCTGCGGCAGATGATCTCGCATCCAGGCCTCCACCTCGGCCACCTCTGCATAGTACTGGAAGAGAGAAGAGAGTTTCACAGTCGATCGCAATGTCTGGTAGAAAATATTAAAGCTTAAATTGATAGTTAGTTTGTATCAAATGTTAGTTCTAAACAACTAAGAATGGATAAGTATCACCCAGTAAAAACTTTTTTTGTTAAACAAAAAATTAACTGAATAAAATGATTGTAAGGAACAAAAGATCCTTGATAGACATGCTCAAAACGGTTCTTACTACAAGGAGGAAACCACACCTGCTGTGCTGCTAAAGAATCTTGTAACATCTTGTGTCGTCTCTCGCTCAGCTTCTTCATCTCGTCCCATTTCCCTTGCAACTCCCTCCACCGCCTTGCAATTTCCTCTGCAGCATAATGGTCACGACTGACAAGCTGGTCAGCAGTTGCACCAACTGAGGTAATCAGCTGCTCATGCGTGGTGCGCTCAACTACAAACGCGTCATGTTTCTTGACAAGGTTCTGTGCGACTATTAGATTCTGACCAACTTCTTCTGATTTGGTCAGCGGTTCTTTCTCTCGTATCCAGGCCAGCTCGTCCTCAAGGTCTCGTAGAAATTGCTGCAATAGCTGAGACTCTTCAAGTTTTTGTTTCCTGGCAACAGTGGGCTCCGACAGAAGCTCAAACCTTTAAAGTTATATATAAAAGAAATGATTAGGTTAGATATGATGTGTTACGTGTATGATACGGGTTATATTTGAACAAAATTAAAATCTTACTTAGAAGATTATAAAAATGAAAAACCTGTACCAGTAACGGGCTTAGAAAAAAGCCAGTTTTCTAGTACCAAAACACGACACAGCAATGGCAAAGAAAATGAAAATGAACCTTGTTTTCTTTAATGTTCGATAACTTATGTTTTGGGGTACACAGTAATGCACTAGAAGAGAAAAAGCAAGCAGCTGAGTTAGTAAAATTTAAGTCAATGTCCAATTCACATTGAATTTAAATTAAAAGATCGCAAACCTTTCAAAAATTGTCGCTGCTCGTTCAGCAATTTCATCCTTCATAAAATGTTCAGCTTCAACAAAAGCGTCCGCCTGCTGGAGGATATCCGTCACCCTATCCTCGTGGCTCGCAATGTCACCTTCCAATAACTGGTGCCTCTTCAGCAAGTTCGTAGCACTTTTGAGATCCTTCCCATAGTCTTTTGAGGCCAGTACGTTTTTCACTTTGCTTATCCACGTCTCAAGGTCACCGACGTTTCTTTCAAACGTTTGCTTCTGAATTGCTTCCTGTAACCGCTGACCTTTGTTTGCGGACATCTCAGACAAAAGAGTCCAGAGATCTTGTAGGTCGTTCACGCGTGTTTCAATGACTTCACTGGAACCACGACAGGAGTCCAACAGTTTGTTGCCTTGTTTAATCACTGCTTCAAGTTGACCTTGATTAGCCGTGAGCTCCGCTTCAAATGCCTGGTGTTTCTGAAGCTTCTGTGACAAGTTGGATGCTTCTCTGTAGGACGCCTCTGATGCCGTCTGCAACTTGCTGTTCATCCAATTTTCCATCTAAACATCAAAGCATGAGAAGCTACTCAACGATAATTATAGGACGAATAACAATTCTAATAACTAAGCTGTAGGTCTGTACCGATAATCACTTGACACAACTTGGGCTTGGGCGTTAACATTAAAGACAAGATAAAAGGGTAAAGAACTGTTATTGGGTAGCCTTTTCAGCATAAAGAGTGTCCATAACTTACAATATAAACGAAACTAAAGGGGCTAAGACCATTTCAACTGGTTGCTGAATAGTTAGGGCCGTTTTGTCTGTCCACCTTTTTAATGGAAGCAATGAGGCCGCGTAGGCCTCTGTCGGGTTCAAGGGGCAACACGAGAAGGTTTTTGTTACTTTGTAAGGTATTGATATTATTTGGTGCATTGTTATAACTGGTACTCTGTGGGGTGACAGAAGAGAATAGAGCGGAATACTGGCATGTACAGGGAAACCAGGAACCTTCCAGCTAAAAACTAATATGGTACCTAGTACAAATGGAAATTTTCAGTCTCATCAAAATTGCTTGGGGATTAGGTGAAGTTTTAAGGCAGTTATTTGCTCAAATCCGTGATTTAATGCGAGGCGGTGCATGAAAGAAAAACGCCAACCTCGTTGGATAGGGAATTTTCAAAGTTTCCAAAAGGTCAAAATTGCAGTTTACTAGTAATTTTGATCAACAATGTAGTTACATTTATTAGTAAGACTATCAATACGAAAATTTAATCCGTATACATTTACTTACTTCCTGTCCATCTCTCAGGAACTGAAACAACATCTTAGATTCGCCCAGGTTACCACTCTTAGCAGAGGCTCGGTACTTCAATTTCTTCCATTTCTCTAGGACTGCATCACGGCGCAAACCAATCAGCTGCGAGTCACAGTGTTGAGCTGCGATCAGCCGATCAGCGAACTTCTCAAGAGTTCTTATCTTATCCTCATATGCTGCTATCGATTTCTCGAAGTTCATCTGATTCTTTAGTAGCGTTTCCACCGTGTCCAACGAGTCACTGAGCTCTTCGCTCGACAGAAAAGCTTCCTTGCTCGCAATCCATGTGTCTGCCTGGTCAACGTCTTTTAAGAAAAGGTGAAGTTTGTAGGACTGTTCCAGCTGTGACTGCCTTTCCTCCCACAGGTCCAGCAGTTCAGCTCTCGTGACCTCCAGCTCCTCCGCGTGAACTGCGATCTCCGCAGCAGCATAATGACCTTGATCTATGAGACTTGTGCCAAAGGCACTCGTGCTAATGAACGACTCCTGCCGTCGCTCCAGTTCATCTTTCCTTTCTTTGTTTAGTTCCAACATCGCCTCGGCATCCTTAACATTCTTAGCCGTGTCACCAGAGGACATGCGCGAAGCTATGTCTGTCATCCACGTCATTAGATCGTTGTAGTCCATAAGATAAATCTGTAGTAAACGATTTGCCTCCAGCTTCCCTTTTCTTTCATCAAACAAATCATTGAGTCGCTCCCAATTTTCTATAATCTCAGTTTGTTTAGCCTGGATGGTTTGTCCCATATGGGGCTGAGATCTAACCAGACGATGAGCCTCTCTTTCAAGCAGTTCCATCTTTCCCTCTATAACTGTCAGGTCTCGCTCCAGATCATCATGTTTCCTTATTAATGCTTCGACACTGGATAGGTCCCGCCCAAAGTCCTCACTGGACAAAAGCACCGCTTTTTCGTTGATCATGTCTGCAACCTCACCACAGTCTCTGTTGAATGCATGTATCTCACAAGCTTCAGCCAACTTCTGTCTTCTCTCACTTGCACGGTCCTGGAGCCGATTCCACCTTTCATTCAGGCTCTGCTGCCGATCAGAGATGGATGAGGATCCAGCATGCCCTTTAGCCACCAATTTCTCGGCCAGTTCGTTGATTTTGTTGACACGTGCAGCATCCACAGCAAGATCCTGGTCAAACTCTTTCATTTTTTTCTGGAGTCGTACACAATGTTCATAATCACGGCCAGAATCTTCAGAACTAATAATCGTTCCCTGAAAGAAAAGTATGAAAGTTTTTTTTGACAATTCAGCACGCCGACTGGTTGTTAGCGTTACGCGTTTGATTTTGTGAAACTTTTCCACAAATAGACCGTTGCGGGAGAGAAAAGGTAAAAAGCAGAAGGAAATGAAAATTACATTTTATAAACTCCCACATTCCTTTTACTGGCGTTGCTTAAATATTTTTCCACATGACAAGCATTTCGATTGGGTTGAGTCTAATGTAAGTGTATTTATTCCTCGCCAGAAGCAAGGGAAATACTAAATTGTAATATTAATAGTTTTAGTAATAGATATGTAGAAACGCCATGACTTAAAAGCTATTTCCTTACAAGTTACAGCTTCAACAAAAAATCATTAAATTCATCTTACCTTCTCACTAATGCAAGAGTCTGCCAAATCAACTTCCTGGTTAAACTTCTGATGGTCACGTGCTTCTTCCAACCGTCGGCCCTTATTTGCTGATGCCTCCAGAAGCTCCTCCCAGTGACCGTACAACGCATCTATTCTGCTCTCAACGTCACTGGCAGCAAAGTGACCGGAAGTGACTAATTCTTCCCCAGACCTTCGCACGGCATCAATAGCTTCCTCGTGTGCCACAAGTTCGGCTTCAAAGGCCTGGTGTTTTTGTAACTTGCTCTCCAGATTGGTAGGATCTTTGTAAGACTCATCTGAGGCCGACTGTAACTTCTCAGTAATCCAAGACTCCAGCTATCAATATAAACATAAGTAAAAACATATATATAATCAATCTTAGTTAACCCCTTATCGATCAACAGCACAAATTCAACCTCTGCTAAATATGCCGAAAGAAGAAAACATGACAGCAAAAACGGGCAATAGCAAAAACGGTCAATATTGCTATGTATTTCTTGTGATACAGGTTTGAACAAAATCTAGTACAGTCGATTAACTATCAATCAACGGCACACTACACACACTTGCCAAATATGCTGTAAGCTGAAAGACACATTTATAGTTATATTATGTATCAGCATTTTTCCTCGGAACAAAAATCTGATTAAACATATGCGAACCTAACAGCCCAGTTACAAGAAGATACTAGCAAGAAAAAGACACGATGAAATTTGACATGAAACATAGGACAAACATGAGAAAATGAGATAAGGCAAAGCAAGGAAGGAAAAGACAAAGCAAACACGTTAAAGCAGAACAAGAAAAGGTAAAACAAGACGAGGCAATGCAAAACGAGAAAAGACTGAGAAAGCAGTACAAAGGAAGACAAAGTAAGGTAAGAAAAATCTGCAGGACCAAAAAACATACTGCAATACAAGAGAAGGGAAAGCAAAACAAATCAAGGTAACGTTTGGCAAGGTAACACAAGTCAATAAGAATCAAGTTAATGCAAGACGAGACAAGGCTGACAAAAAAGGTAAAGAAAGGAAAAGCAAGATACTGCAAAACAAGACAAACTTGACGAAGTGTAATGTCAGGCAACACAATGCAAGGCAAGGCAAGAAAAGAAAAAAACAGGACAGAGCAAGGTGCAGTACAGTGATACAATGCAAAGAAAGGCTTTGCAAGACAAGGCAGAGCAAGGTCAAACAATGTAAGGCAAGATACGAAAAAACACAGAAAGGAAAGGCAAGGAAAAGGAAGACAACACACGGCAAGGTATGATAAGGCACGACAAGCTACAGCTGTATGTGATGCTTTGACTTACCTCCACCACATCCTGATAGAACTGTGCCACCCTCCTCGAGTCCTCTAGCTTGGTGCGACGATCAGCTAGATCTTCTTTCAACTTGTTGCGCCGATCACACACTGAATTCAGACGATCGCGGATTTTGTCCGATTCGTTATGCTCATTTGCGAGTAACTGTTCGCCAAACAAACACAAACTAGCAACCTTGTATTCCTGAGAACCAACTAGTTTCTCTGTGTTCTCTTGCTTCCTGAGTAACGAGTCAACTTCGTCAACACTGTTGCCAAGCTCAGCTCCAACAAGTATCGCCTCCTGTGTGCTGGTCAGCCTGTCGATCTGTTTGGCGTCTCTTAGGAACACCTGTAGGTCATACACCTGATCAATCTCCATTTTGCGATCCTCCCAAGTAGCATACAAACCTTCCCGCTCAGTCAGTAGCAGCTCGAGTTTCTCGCTGATCTCGTCCCCGGCGAAGTGTCCGTCCTCTATCATTCTCTCTCCAGTGTCCAACATGTGGCTGAACTCCTCTTCACGGGTGTCCATCTCAGACTTGTACTCATCTAGTCTCTGCAGCAGTGACTCAGCGTCCATTACATCATGGACAGATTCCTCCGAGGCGATGGTACGACTCATATCTATACACCATGACACCAAGTCACGGATTGCGTTGTTAAGCTTTTGGAAGTAGTATGAGTCTTGCAGTTTACTTTTCTTTCTAGCTGTTTTTCTCTTGAGCTCGTCCCAGATGCCAAGAATAAATTCTTCATGTTGTTGGATGGTTTGGGCGGTCTGGCCTTGATAAGATGCCTGTAGGTGCTTTGACTTCGATGTCAGAACTTTGACTTGGTTTTCTAACGCAAGGAGATCGTGCTCATATTCCTCATGTCTCCTCTGAAGGGCCTGGACACTAGCCAAATCTCGCCCTAGGTCGTCCATAGAGAGTGTGGCATCCTTCTCCTGAATCCTGCTTATCAGCTCATTTAAATCGCGATTGAAGCGATGGATCTCTGCTGCACTCGTGAGGCGCTTGTTTCGGACAGAAATCTGATCTTGTAACTGAGCCCACATCGCCCTCAATATGTCCTGTTGCTCCTTTATCAATACCGTATCTGTGTGTCCCTCTGCAACCAATCGCTTGGCAAAGTTATCTGCCTCGCTGTAGCGTTCAGTGCATGCTGTAACGTTGCGTTTAAAATCGTCAAACTTTCTTTGAACGATTTCCAGATGCTCAAAGTCCTTCCCATAATCCTCTGCTGAAGCAGTGTGCACTTGCTCTCGAATCCAGTCTGCTGTCTCGGTCACCTCACGAGTGTACTGGTGAAGTTTTTTGGACTCTTCCAGACGACTACGGCGAATGTTCGAAAGTGTCTGTAACCCAGCAAACTGCTCTTCAATGTCTTTCTGTCTGGCAGTGACCGTATTTGCGTCAAAATGTCCACCTCTTACTAGTCTTCTCGCTTCCTCAGCTAATCCTGAAACGACACTTGAGTAGGTTTCGACGTCTGCCTCAAGTGCTTTATGTTTGGTTAGCAGTTTCTCAGTCGCAATCTCGTCCTTCCCATAATCCTGACTGGCCGCTAGACCCGCCTTGTCATTCATCCAGGTGTCAGCCTCATTCGCCTCTGTAAAGTATTTCTGTGACTCCAAAGCCTTGGATAGTCGGATCTTCCGTTCAGCGGACATCTCCAATAGCTGATCCCAATCTGTACGTAGTTCCTCGCACCTTTCTTCAGCTGCATCTGCAGAAAAATGATTGCTGTCAATCAAGTCGTGACCTGTGGCCATAACGGAATCGATCATGGACTGGTGATTGGTCAATTCATTCTCAAGTGCCTGGTGTCTTTTCGATAGCCGGTGTACAGCAGTCAAACTCGTGCCGAGATCCCCTGATGATGCCAGTCCAACATGTTCTCGAATCCAGGACGTCTCAATGTCAACATCATAGAAAAACTGATTCAGACCTAAAGAATCTTCCAACTGAGAGCGGCGACCATTTGCAAGGTTTACAAGCTCATCGTATCTGCGACACACGTTTTCTGCTTCCTGTTGAATCTTTACGCTGTCAAAGTGTTCTTCATTAACAAAAGCCGCGGCTTGTGTAACAAGAGTTTGGATTTGAGTTTTATGCACATCAATATCAGACTCAACAAGCATCTGTTTCTTGAGCAAGAACTTCACACCAGATAAGTCTCGTCCCAGGTCCTCAGATGCCAGCAAAGTTTCCACGTCATTCATCCAGATTTTGGTATCATCCAACGAGCGATTGAACTGCTGCTGTTGTTGAGCCTGTTGTAACCGTCTCCCTTTCTCAGCCGTCTTGCTCACTAACTCGTCCCAGTACTCATTTAGGTCATTCAATCTCTCTTTTATTTCTTCTGAACCGTAATGCTTATCTCGTATCAACTTCTTGCCATCCTAAACACAGAGGAAAATTTTGAATGACAATCCACAAACTTATTTCAACCGTGACATGCTTTGATATCAGATAAATTACTACTGCGTGTCGCTGATGTTGAGTTCCCTTTAAAATACAATTATTCGAGAAGCCGATGGAATACCTGAAACTCGAGTAAAAGAATTTCGCTATGCAACTCTGTATGTAAATAATGACGGAAGATGTGAGTACTTCGGGCATTATTATTTTTTGTAAAAATGTGAGAAAAACATGACTTTTTTATGTTCAGTCTAAAGGACAATCGGAATCATAAAATATAACCTTCAACAGTCAACTGACTGTTTATTTTTTTTTGCAAAGTTATTTCTTATTCAACAATACTTATCCTTGCATATACATACTGACTGCTTTTTTTTACTTTTCAAGCAATGAAGAAACGGAACACTTGTTAAAATGGGGACTTTTTAAACCTTGAATCACTCGGTTTTTTGGACCTCATATTCTTGCCGTTTAACCGATTACTAAAAGCTTTTGCACAACTAATGCTCCATTATGAACACACATTTTGATTTTTATCAGACGACGTCATCATGGTTAGCCGCGAACGTTGTTATTTTTTAGTTCGTCAGTTTTTGGTTACAAATGATTTTCAACTTGCGATATGTTCTTTTCGTCAGTTGATACATAGTTTGGCCTATAAAAATGATGTTTTCTTACTACTTCAAATATCTCAAAATTAATCAAAATCACGAAAGTAAAAAATCCAAGATGGTGGCCATTTTGAAGGTTTGCATTTGTTACCATGGCAACAACAGTCATTTAATCAATCATTTGTGGTGTGGACATTAATTGTAGTTCATGCAACAATTGCGTGTCAAAAGGCATTCGCTAAATCCTAACCGTTTAAAAAGTCAAGCATTCGTGTTCGCCAAGGTAGCTGAAACTTACTCTAGGGTTAATAAACAAATGAAATATAACCTTAAACAATGTATACCCCTAAATCACATACACATCCTATATTTAGTTTGTTCTCTCTTTGTTTTCTATAAGATTATTTAAGAGTTGGATTGTCAATATTTACATTTGTGCTGAGCAAGACTTTGTGTCAAAACATTCTACATTGCTTTTACTTAATATTCTTCCAAAAGAACAACACAAGGCTTTTTAAGATAAAATTCCAATGAGAGAAACAAGTGACTCCTATTACAACGTGATGAAGGCCAATCAGTCACTACCCCCGCATCAAAGACCTTCCTCACCTAACTTACCAAGTTAATCCGATCCATTCCTCCTTTATTTGCTGCTACTTCAGCTTCAAAGGCCTGATGTCTCTGTAGCTTTCCTTGAAGATTGGTTGGATCCCTGTACGACTCATCTGTTGCTATGTGTTGTTTCTCCACAATCCAAGCTCCAAACTCGTTCGTATCTCGCCTAAAGTTCTGCAAAAGCTGAGATTGTAAGAGAGCCTTCCGTCGGTTTGTTGCTTCCTTCTTAACGTTTTCTCTCCTCTGAACCACTTCATCTTTGCGTTGCGCAATCCACTGACGCTCATCGTGTCCAGATCTTATCAAATTTCGAGCAGAATCAGCCAAGAAGCGAACTCGCTCATCTTGAGCTAAAAGAGTCTTCTCAAAGTCTTCATGCTTCTTCAGCAGTCTTTCAACATCATCGACAGATTCCCCATAGTCGTCGTTAGATAAGAAGGCTTCGTGCGATGCAGATACAGTGTCGACTTGTTCAGAGTCTCTGATGAACACTTGCAGGTCCAGTGCTTGTTGAAGATGGTCATTTCGCTGTTTCCAGAATGCATCCAGTGAACTCTTTTCCTCTTTCAAAGCAGTAACACGATCTTTAACCTCACGTAAACGGGGTTTTGCAGCTAACAACTTCTGTCCATAATCAATCACTTGGTCAAACCTATCATTGTGCGTCTGAATATCATCCCATTTTAGTTTGTGTTCTTGTATCAGATCCGCAGCTGACGTCAGGTCAATGGGTTCATCACCAGATTTTAGGACGTGTTTCATATCAGATGACCACAGCAGGAGGTCACGTGAATCAGCCAAGAATCCCTGCTGCCCATATGCATCGTCGAGGACACTCTTCCTTTTGTTGGCTCTTCCATTTAAACCATTCCACAATCCAAGAATCTCTGCTTCTTTTGCCTTGATTTGCCGGGCCTGGCGTGGGTGATCAGTGACCAGTGACTTCGCCTGTTCGTGCAACTTCTGAAGTTTCTCCTCAACAGCCGCAAGGTCTCTCTCAAGCCCCTGGTGTCGTCTTTGCAGCGCCCGAACGGTCTCTAGATCCTTACCAACATCATCGTTGGTCAATGCATTGTCCTTTTCATTTATCCAGAGTTTCATCTCATCGCATGTGTGGAAAAACAACTCCACACCATGTTTCTCTTCCAATTCCTCCTCTTTGACTCCTTTCAGCCGTTGAAGTTTCTCCCACCTATCATTGACCTCAGAGCAGACAACCATCAAATGTTCCATTACTACCGGCAACTTAAATATACACAGAGTCACAACCATTTGCTCAATTGGGTTAATTTATATCAAAAAGCCCCAGTTGTTCAATACCTTCAACTTGTAGTTCCAGTCCTCCAAGTCCCTTGACAAGTCAACCTCTTCTGCTGTCCAGAATGATGCTAGAGGTGAAAGTGAAAAAAATTGTCCATGTAAGATTAGGTTATAAACTTGTTTAGGTTATAGATTATAAACTTGTTTACTTTTTTCCAATCTTGATAGATACATTAAACTAAATTTTCATCAATTTACAAAAACAAAAAAGTTCTCAGTCTATCATATCACAAGGCCCTGTATATATGCAAAGGCTATAATTTTTGACAAACCCGGTTTTAATTGATCATTTCCATTAAATATTTAAAAATTGATACATCAAGTAGGGAATTAAACAAAAATCCTGCAGTATTCCCAGATAATGTACCAATCCTTCCCCACCCCACTCCCCCAAAAAAGAAAAACCTAGTTCACCGGCAATACAACCAATAAAATCCAGTTTTGGTTTGAATAAACACGCTTCAGTAGCGTCCAAGGCCAAGAACGGGAAAACTGCATTACTTTTACACGTCTCTGGTTCACGGGGCTCAAGTGAAGCGTTGATAGTTTGGTTTGGATTAAAACTTACCTTCGGCTTTCTTATAGAAATCCCAGATCTCCGGAAACTGAATTGGCATGATGACAAATCTACGAGGGTTTGACCGAAGAAGAGGTTCGTCTTCTATGTTGAACTTCTCATTGTTCAATGATCTTGGTTTCTGAAAACAAGACGTAAATAACGCAAGGATCTGTAAGAGTTTGGACAACAGAAATACGAACAAAGCTTGTAAAACCCAGAAGCTAAATAGAAGAACAATTTCAGCACTGT